>PVKU01001850.1:81690-265215 GCA_004027475.1 Anoura caudifer | reverse complement strand
CTCACAGGTATTAACAACCAGACCTAAAACAAAAGCCAACTAAGCAAACCACTACAACAGGAGCAGAAACACAGAAATGGAGATCACATGGAGGGTTAGCAATAGGGGAGTGGGAAGAGGAGAGAGGGGGACAAGGTACATAGAACAAGTAGCATAGATGGTAGGTAGAAAATAGACAGGGGGAGGGCAAGAATAGTGTAGGAAATGTAGAAGCTAAAGAACTTATGACACATGGGCATGAACTAAAGGGAATGTGGGTGGGAGGGGGTATGCAGGGTGGAGGATAATGAAGGGGGGAAATGGGACAACTGTAATAGCATAATCAATAAAATATAATTAAAAAATTTTAATAAGTAAAACTTGAAAATTTCTTATAGAAAATCAGAATCTTAAAATCTGTTTTGTATTGATATTTTAAGCAAGGTTATTCTTAAATATGCATTTCTGAAAGTTGAATAATGTACATTTCCATTGAAACTACTTTAATACTGAACACTCTGGTTGCTTGTCTCCAATCCATTATCATCAATACTTGTGTTTATAATTATGGAAATTATGTAGTTATTCACACACCAATTATCATGTATCAAGGTCATTAGGACTACCTAGAACACCACTGAAAATGAGACATGGACTGCAGATCCAAGGCAACCGTAGTCGCTTTCCTCAGACGTCAAAGCATCTCCAGAGGAACGCTGAGCCAAGTTTCAGTGTGTGGTGTCGCAGACGACCCCAATGCTCCTCACCGTGCTCAAGCTAGTAAGAGCCACTGTGGTGTGACAAAGAGAGGTGCTGTGTGCTGGGAAATCAAAGAATCTGAGTGTAAGTTCTAATGACTCCGGTTTCTATTTGTGCCACCCTAGGCAAGTGACTCATGTCTGAGCTTCAGTGTCTTCTTTTGTAAAAGGATATCTGCCCTGCCTACCTAACAAAAACTGTGTTTTGCACATCAGATTGTATGGTACGTTGTAATTCACATAGTCAAAGTGCTAAACAAATGTCAGGGAATGTTAATAAGTCACTTCATTTCTTTTTATATGTGTTCTCTCCATTTTCAAATTAAGATAATGACTCAAATAATCACTGTCTGGCCTGTAGCAAGATCTGAAAAATAACTGAATTTGCTTCCAGCTTGTGAGTAGGATGATTTCTGAAAAGTCTTGCCCTCTAAAACTTTACAAGCACCTGAGCAGTTATTACAGAGGATAGAGAGCTTGGATTGGGGGGAATAACATGATTTGAATTACAGTATTTCCAGAAAGGAAAAGCATTTGCTAGAGTAGGTTTAGGAATAACTAACAGCTCTGAAGAAATCTTCAGAGTAACCTGAGATAACTATGCTCCTGTTTGCCATGCCCAGAGTCAGGGGTCAGGAGAAGCAGGCTCAGAATGGGGCACACAATGTACCCATCCTCCTCCAGGGTGACGGCAAGTGCTAAGCATGATGACAGTAAGTGAAGTAAAAAGGACACATTGCATTTATAAATGCTGAAAATTCCTGATGAATCAAACTATTATTTGGTGTTAATTTTTCTTTGATAAATGGCTATATAATGGAAGAATATAATTTAATCATAAAATTTAGTTGTTGGTAGCTTTAGGTTTGTTTCAAACTACATACTTAATTGGGAATAAGTCCATCAACATTTGGTTAAAATATTTGAAAGTAGTTTGCTTTTATTTACATTTGTATTTATTAGTGAAAATTATGATATGTAGTGTTTTATATCTCTATGCAACATTAATAAAGCATCAATAAAAGGAATGAAAAAGTAAGAATGAAGAAAGAGAGAAAAGGATCAGAGGTGTGAATAAATATTGAAGGAAAAAAAGCAAGAGAAAGGGAAGGGAAGACAGTAAGAAAACTAAAACAACTTGGGCCTTTGGCCTTTCCAAAGCAAATATCTGCCTTTAGATTCTTCCACTGCACCATGAATCCAAAGGCAACAGAAAAAAAAAGCCAGTATTGCTGTTTACAAATTTGAATTCAAAACGTGGTGGGAAATGCCCTAACTATGGAAAAAGACAAACGGAAGTTGCTTCTGCACAAGGACTATATGTTTGCTGTGTCTGTAGTGTGTGTATGTATATAAATAGGTAGGAAATTCCTGCTCTTTTTCTCACCTTTTAAATAACTAGTTTCTTTTCTTTTTTCCTCAAGATGACAAAAAGATAGAAATGAATTTCTCTATACAGATGCATCAGCAATGATTGATTCCTAGAGTTTTAAAGCTTACTGAGTTAGTAACTGTTAATATATGCACTTTATCAACTTTCTATATCACTCAAAGATGGAATCTTTCTTTAGAGAAAGTGTCCAATCTTTTGGTATGTCTGGGTCACACTGGAAGAAAAAGTTGTCTTGAGCCACACATTAAATACACAAGCACTAATGAAAACTAATGAGCAGAAAAAAAGGTTTTAAGTAAATTTACAATTTTGCGTTGGGCCTCATTCATAGCCTTCCTGGGCTGCGGGATGGACACCCCTGCTTAGAGCAATATATACCCCGTGGAACCCTCTGCTTCTGGCAGTTATAGAAACTCAGGTTCAGTCTCTGCACTATCTGGTAACTCATTCAGACTCACCAAGCTCCTATCTACAGTATTCCACACACCATAATCTTTCTTTGATTTTAAAGAATAGAAACCCAAATACAATAAAAAAATACAAAGCCATTGTTACCATGGCTACCGGTTTGAGTCTTTTAAAAATAAATGAATAGGTAATCTCCATACTAAGGTGAAAAAGGCATTCACACTAATCAAAACATTCATGAGAGCAACAACAGAAGTTCTTGGCTAAATTCTAAATGAAGTCTGATTCTACTTAATCTTATTGTACAGACTGTACCTAGTAGTTATGAGCAATTAGCACTTTATTAATAAAGGTTTCCCCTCTGACCAACTGAGATGGAATTCCCTAGTTTCCAACACAGCTACCTACAATAGTCAGCATGCCATGAGAAACCTCTGAAGAGAACAAAACATTGCCACAGAAGAGCTTTGAATATTGTAGATAAAAACCAAACTGGGCTGCTATCAATGCTCATGAGAAAATTCTTCTCTGAAGGATTAAAAGAAAACACTAATAACAGAGACTGCCTCACTGAAGGACAGATCTTTTCTTGGCATGTCTGAATTATTTTTAAACCATGTGTATCTACAGCACACTGAAAGTCAGTCTAATGCAATGGATTTCTGGATTCACAATGCTTCAGTTCAAATTCCAACTTAACCACTTTCTAGCTATGTGACCACTCAATAACCATGTAATATTAGATGTGTTTCTTACTTTTCTGGATCTAGTTTCATCATCTGTCTGGTGGGAATAATAACAGCAGTCCTCCTCACAGAGTTGTTGAGGGGGATTAAAGAGTTAAGAGACGCAGTCTGGTGCACAGTGAGTACGTACTATGTAAGTGTTAGATATTATTTTTAATTTTGAGTTAATTATAGACTTATAGAAAGTTGCAAAAATAGTACAGAATATCCTTGTCTTCCTCCTCTTCTAATGTTAACATCTTAAGAACAGAAAATGAATGCTGATACAATATTATTAATTAAACTACAGCCTTTATTTAAACATCACCAAGTTTTCCACTAACATCCTTTTTCTAGAATCATATCCAGAACACATATTGCATTTAGTTATTTTTCCCTATTCCTCTTAATCTGTGATAGTTTTTCCTGGCAGACACAAACTTAACACAATGATTAAATAACACTAATAATAAGATATATCAACATTACAAATTCTTTGATATGATACACTGAAAAGAGCATACTTGTAGTTTTCTTGCCCAAATAAAACCTCATTCCAATTATGAGAAAACATAAGATAAGCTAAACTTTTGAGGGACATTCTATTATAAAATAACTGATCAGTTCTCTCCAAAAGTGTCACTATTATTTTTTAACTTTTTAAAAATTAAGAGTCAATTATCATTTTATGAATACCTATAAGCCATGATAAGATCCCCAAATTTGGCTAACTTTTCTTTAATTCTAATTTACAGTTATTTCCCCACCTATCAATGGAGCCTAATTTAAAAGTTCATTTAAAGACCATTATTTTTACCAAGATGATTTTTTTTTCATGACAGAGCCTATATTTCAAGTTACCTATGAGTTCCTATAACTCTGTTTTAGTAGGCTAGCTTAGAAATCTAACTAACCAAACATGTATTATTTTTCCATGGAGAAATGTATTATGGGTCTCAACTTGAGATGTCAGAAACACATCTCCTTCTCTTATTTACTCTGCTCCACCCTGATGGACAACAGGAGCTTTGCATCCTGCCTGGTCTATCTAAACACATGCAACATCCCATTACTGTGTTGCTGTTAAACCATAATGCTGATTCTTGGCCCACTCCCCTATTATTCTAAAACTGCTTCTCTTTTCCCTTTCCTTAACCCTTGAATCCTTGACAATTTGAGACCTATTTCTGGAGCCCTCAGTTTTGGAAATATGTTTACATACCTCTCTGGCTTTCCTGACTCACCTCTGGACTCTGCACATTCTTCAGAATTTGAAGACTCCTCAGGTATAAGTAAAAGTCTCCCTCCACTAATTCAACTCTTACCGAACTAGACCTACTAGCTGGGTTGATCCCTGACATCCTTCCAAATATGTCAATTCAAGCTTCAAGGGTTCTGGAAGGGAAGGGGCCTGGGACGAGGAGAGAAGCAGCAACTAGGACTACTGTTTAGAATGTGGAATGCTCTGATTTAGAATACAGGATAGAGAAAGGAGAGAGGCAGTGGGATGGAGGGATGGGAATAAGGGAGCAGCACTGTCACCGATGTCCTACAGTGGTTTCGTGTCCTCCCCCTCCAGCCTTCCCTGCTTTGCCTGGGAGGATCTAAGGCACTTATCTGGTATAAATTCCCAGGGACAGGGGTTGACCTGATGGCTGCCTACTGTTGCCTCAGACTAGAGTTTCTGTCCACCTCATCAAATGGCAGAAAGAACAGAGGTGTCTTCCCTTTTCCTCCATCACTGAAATAAACAGCAATTGTTTTTACATTTTCTAGAGGTTACTACTGCTAGTCATGATGGGAAATAAAGGAAAAATGTTACTAAAAAAGAATAAGTTTTAAGAAGTTTCACAGTAATCATTCTCCTGACATTTAATGAACTATAAATTAAATGGGGCTCTAGGCTTTCTCGAGCTTTCCTAATTGCTTCCTCACCGGAACCCTCGGATTCTATTTATCCCAAGTTATTCCATACATAGTCTTCCACTCCAATATTTCGTTGAGGTTTCTATTTTCCAGGGAGCCTTGGGCCTTCGAGTTATACAATCAGACCCATCAAGAAAAAAAGGAGAGGATCTAAATAAAGAAAGAGGAGAAATTACAACTGATACCATAAAAACACAAAGGATTGTAAGAAATTACTACAAACAACTATATGCCAAGAAATTTGACAACCTGGGTGAAATGGACAAATTTCTAGAAAAACACAATCCTCCACAACTGAATCAAGAAAAAGCAGAAAGCCTGAACAGACTGATAACAGCTAGTGAAATTGAAGCAGTAATAAAAAAAAAAAAAAAACCCTGGCGCACAAAAGCCCTGGACCAGACAGTTTCAAAGGAGAATTTTACAAAATATTTAAGGAAGCGCTAACCCCCATCCTTCTAAGACAATTCCAAACAATCAAAGAAGAGGGAAGACTCCCAAACTCTTTTTATGAGGCCAACATCATCCTAATCCCAAAATCAGCTAAAGACACAACAAAGAAAGAAAACTGCAGGCCAGTATCACTGATGAACACAGATGCTAAAATCCTCAACAAAATATTGGCAAACTGCATCCAGCAATACCTTAAAAAGATCATACACCATGATCAACTGGGATTCATCCTAGGTATGCAAGGATGGTACAATATTTGCAAATCACATAATACATGACATAAATAGAAGGAAAGACAAAAATCACCTAATACATCACAAATAGAAGTAAAGACAAAAATCACATGATCATATCAATAGATACAGAAAAAGCATTTGATAAGGTGTAGCACCCATTTATGATAAAAACACTCAGCAAAGTGAGAATAGAGGAGGCATACCTCAACATGATAAAGGCCATATATAAAAAAGCTACAGCCAACATCATACTCAATGGGCAAAAACTAAAAGCTTTCCCACTAATATCAGGAACAAGACAAGGATATCCACTTTCACCACTGTTATTCAACATAGTATCACAAGTCCTAGCCACAGCAATCAGACAAGAAAAAAAATAAAAGGCATCCAAATTGGAAAGGAGGAAATAAAACTGTCATTGTTTGCAGATGACATGATAGTGTACATGGAATACCCTATAGTCTCCACCAAAAAACTACTTGACCTAGTAAGTGAATTTGGCAAAGCAGCAGGATACTAAATCAATATTCAGAAATCAAAGGCATTTTTTTATACCAACAATGAAATATCAGAAACAGAAATCAGGAAAAAAATCCCATTTGCTATAGAAACAAGACAAATAAAGTACCTAGGAATAAACCTAACCAAGGAGGTAAAAGACCTATATACTCAGAAAACCACACAATACTAAGGAAAGAAATTAGAGAAGATACAAATAAATAGAAGCATATACAATGTTCATGGACTAGAAGTCCATGGACAGAAGAATACCCAAAGCAATGTCCAAAATGTCACCAAAATGTCCATACTACCCAAAGCAATCTATACATTCAATGACGTATTAAAATACCAATGACGTATTTCACGGATATAGAACAAACATTTCAAAAATTTATATGGAACCATAAATGACCCCGAATAGCCTCAGCAATTTTGAGAAAGAAGAACAAAGTAGGAGGGATCATAATACATGATACCAAACTATACTACAAGGCCACTGTAATCAAAACAGTCTGGTACTGGACTTAAGAACAGACACATATATCAATGGAACAGAACAGAGAGCCCAGAAATAAAACCATGTCTCTATGGTCAATTAATATTTGACAAAGGGGGCAGAAGATAAAATGGAGTAAAAATAGCCTCTTCAACAAATGGTGTTGGGAGATCTGGACAGCTACATGCAAAAAAATGAAATTCAATCCCCAACTTACACCATACACAAAAATAAGCTCAAGATGGACAAAACACTTAAATATAAGTTGTGATACCATAAAAGTCCTAGAGGAAAATATAGACAGGAAAATCTCAGATGTTCCACACAGCAATATTTTCATCAATATGTGCCCTAGAGCAAGGGGCATAAAGGAAAGAATAAACAAATGGGACTTCATCAAAATAAAAAGCTTCTGCACAGTCAAAGAAAACATCAGGAAAATGAAAAGGGAGCCAGCCGTTTGAGAAAACATATTTGCCAGTGATCAAACCTCAGACAAGGGTTTGATTGCCAAAATATATAAAGAACTCACACAACTCCACTCCAGGAAGACAAATAATCCAATTAAAAAATAGGCAAAGGACCTGAACAGACACTTCTCCAAGGAGGACATACAGAGGGCCCAGAGACATATGAGAAGATGCTCAGCATCACTAGCCATCAGAGAGATGCAAATTAAAACCACAATGAGATACCACTTCACACTGGTCAGAATGGCCATCAGAAACAAATCAACAAACAACAAATTTTGGCAACGTTGTAGAGAAAAGGGAACCCTAGTGCACTGTTGGTGGGAATGCAGACTGGTGCAGCCACTGTGGAAAACAGTATAGAATTTCCTCAGAAAACTAAAAATGGAACTACCTTTTGACCTGGCAATTCCATTGCTGGGATTATACCCTAAGAATCCTGAAACACCAATTCAAAAGAACCTATGCACCCCAATGTTCATAGCAGCACAGTTTATAATAGCCAAGTGCTGGAAGCAACTTAAGTGCCCATCAATAAATGAATGGATCAAAAAACTGCAGCACATTTACACAATGGAATACTATGCAGCAGAAAGAAAGGAGCTCCTACTCTTCAGGACAGCATAGATAGATCTGGATAGCATTATGCTAAGTGAAATAAGCCAGGTGGTAAAAGACAAATACCATATGATCTCACCTATAAGTGGAACCTAATCAACAAAACAAGCAAGCAAGCAAAATATAATCAGAGACATTGAAATAAAGAACAAACTGACAATAATCGGGGGGGGGGAAGAGAGGTAACAGGGGAAAGAAATGTTCCATATAAATAGATATTTTACTTACCCTATTAAAAGGCATACAAATAAATTCAATGCAGCTTCATACCTTACGTACATAGGTCCTCTAATATTCACATGCAGGACACATCTTTCCAGGCAAGATCCTTTTGTGCATTACTCTAACTAGCCCTGAAATAATATCAGCCAGATCTATTTTCCCCTCTCTTCCAGCTTCTGAGTAGTAGAGGTAACAAACTGATGACAAGTGATGCTACCGCACAATTTTCCCTCTCCTTATTGAACCAAGTTTCTGTCAATTAGTTCATAAAGTTGCTCATTGCTAATCACTTACATGTTTGTATCCCCTAACAATAGGCATGTTGTTTCCCAACTGGGAAAATTAACATTAACATCCACATTGACTTGGCAGTTGTCAATGACAGTCATTTTCCAGGCGGACAACTTAAGGCCACGCACAGAGCGGCCTTTGTTGTTAGTAAAAAGATTTCTCTGAAGTTTATGGTGATTTTGAAATTGTTTTGTACAACCCACTGCTCTGGCTCAAATACACGCAAATGGCAGCAAATGTTCTGTGAAGAGTAGTATAGAGGTCATTGAAAACAGGGTTAAACTATTCAACAAGGTAACATACTTGATAGTTTCTTCTTCCGTGTTCTAAATTTTAACACATGAAGTTTTAAAATTTTATCAAAAATTCTACCCTTCTAGCCATGCAAATAGACTTGTTTCTTACTGTTCTTTGAGTCATACAAAACATTCGTAAAATGTTTTGTATGACTCAAAGATACAGACTAGTCTTGAAACAGAAAGCAAAGCTGAGAAGAAGAAAGGCTGCAGCCGTTTCCTGTTCCCCCGCAGCACAGACCAGACGAGACAGTGCCCTTTCCCTCCTTTTGCTTCCTCAGCAGTAAGTAGAAGCCTTGAGTCCTCAAGTCAGCAGTCTCCCATGGGCTGTAGGGACAGATGTGGTGGGAAAAGCCACAGCTATGATGCCCAGGTGTGGGACCACTTGAGGCACCATGGATGGGAACCACTGGTCCCTCTCCCTGAGACAAGGATAAATGTCTTCTTATATTAAAGTCCCAAAATCAGATCATGTATATACTCAGAAACATCCTTATTCAAAATTCAGTTTCTCTTTGGAATGCATTTTTGAATAGTAATGAAATATGCATATTAACACCTTAATGATTTTTAAATTATTTCTACAACCTTTCCCAAGTATTTTTGAAAAAACACAGCCTTGCCCAGTGCCTAATGGCCATCTTGGATATATCCTGCAGGATTTGTCTGATTTGGGGGAAGAGTATTTAAATAATGTTGTGAGAAAATCACAGAGGCAGTATTCCATTAAGGGTTCATGAAAATTTCCACTGGCAGCTCCTGAAATGTCTTAATCCCTTTACGAAAGAGCATCAGGTATTACTATATTACTGTACTCTTAAGAGTTAAGGATTCTATCTCAATCTGTTCAGAGTATGCACATTAGGTTCCTATCACATGTAATACAACCTCTTCCCCAGATGTGAGTCATCTGCCTTCTACAAATATAAAAACAACAGGATTTTGTTACATAATTCTTTTTTAAAATATATTTTATTGATTATGCTATTACAGTTGTCCCAATTTTTCTTCTTTTGCCCCCCTTTACTAGATATCCCTCATTCCCTCTGGAAATCCCTCCCCTTAATTCATGTCCATGGGTCGTGCATAAAAGTTATTTGGCTTCTCCATTTCCTACACTATTCTTAACTTCCCTCTGTTTATTTTGTACCTACCAATTATGCTTCTTATCCCCTGTACCTTTTCCCTTCCTCCTCCCAAATAATTACCCTCCAAATGATTTTCATATCTATAATTCTGTTTCTGTTCTGCTTCTTTGCTTAATAAACTTGTTTGGATTCAATTGTTGATAGTTGTGACCTTATTGCCATTGTAATGTTCATAGTTTTTTCTTCTTCTTTTTCTTAGATAAGTCCCTTTAACCTTTCATATAATAAGGGCTTGGTGATGATGAACTTGTTTAGCTTTACCTTGTCTGGGGAGCACTTTATCTGCCCTTCAATTCTAAATGATAGCTTTGCTGGGTAGAATAATTTAGGTTGTAGGTCCTTGCTTATCATCACTTTGAAGACTTCTTGCCAATCCCTTCTAGCCTGCAAAATTTCTTTTGAAAAATCAGCTGACAGTCTTATGGGAACAATCTTTTAGGTTACTCTCTTACTGGTTTTAAGATTCTCTCATCTTTAAACTTTGGCATTTTAATTATGATGTGTCTGGTGTGGTCCTTTTTGTGTCCATCTTGTTTGGGAGTTTCTGTACCTCTTGGACTTGCATCTATTTCCTTCACCAAATTAGGGAAGTTTTCTTTCATTACTTTTTCAAATAAGTTTTCAATTTCTTACTATTTCTTTTCTCCTTCTGGCATCCCTCTGATTCCAATGCTGGTACGTTTGAAGTTGTCCCAGAGGCTCCTTAGCCTATCCTTATTTTTTTGATT
Source organism: Anoura caudifer (assembly GCA_004027475.1). Taxonomy (NCBI): domain Eukaryota; kingdom Metazoa; phylum Chordata; class Mammalia; order Chiroptera; family Phyllostomidae; genus Anoura; species Anoura caudifer. Next base: position 254,567 of record PVKU01001850.1, on the reverse strand, counting down.
CTTGCTGTTCTGCTTGAATGCTTATTTTTTCCTTATGTTCCAAATCATTGATATGATTTCAGCTTCATCCACTCTGCTGCTGGTTCCCTGTAGATTTTTCTTTATTTCACATAGCATAACTTTCATTTCTGTCTGCATCTTTTTTATGCTGTTGAAGTACCAAATGAGTTCCTTGAGCATCCTAATAACCGCTTTTTTGAACTCTGCATCTGATAGATTGCCTACATCCATTTGTTCAGTTCTTTTTATGGAGTTTTGTTCTGTTCTTTCTTTGAGCCATATTTCTTTGTCTCCTCGTTTTGGCAGCCTCCCTGTATTTGTTTCTACATACTAGGTAGAGCTTCCTTGACTCTATCTTAGTAGTGTGGCCTATTGTAGAAAACCACAGCAGTAAGTTGGATGGGGCAGAGCCTTAAGTAATCACCATGGCAGGACAACCCATGTGAACCAGGTTGATGGAGTTTCAGCTTTGGTGTTGCCACTCTGTGGCTCTGTGTGTGGGAGGATTCAGTGCAGACACAATGCCACTGCCTGGCCTCTAGAGTTTTGTCCAGGAGGAAGTTGTCCCCCAGCACTTACCCTGATGCCAGACACTTCAATTTCTCCCCATATGCTGCTGGTTCCCTTCCAGCTGTTGGCCTGATGCTGGAGCCCAGAGGGACTGAGTCTGTGTGAGTCCTAATCTGTTGTGAGTCCCTTTAAAAGGAGGCTCCTGAGAATCCTGCTGTTTCTTCTATCACCCCAACTGGTTTTTACAGCCACAAGTTATGGGGACTTATCTTCCTGGCACTGGAACCCTAGGTTGGGTGGTCTGGTGTGGGGCTAGGATCCCTCACTCTCAAGGTATCCCTCCGATTTTTATCTACCACATCTGGGTATGGGACCAGTGGTCCCATGTCTCCCCATCTCTGCCTCTTCTACCCTTCTGGATGAATGTGGCTTCTTTAACTCCTTGGTTGTCAGGCTTCTATACAGCTCAATTTGTTGACAGTTCTGGATTACATTTATTTTTTAGTTTAGTTGTCATTTTTGATGTGATTGTGTGAGGAGGCAAGTCAAATTTACCTACACCTCCAACTTGAGCAGAAGTCCAAAAAGTCACATAATTCTAGCTGATAATAAATAGGTACATTATTGGGTTAGCAAAAAATCTATTTAATTTTTTCCATAAAATAAAAGACACGTTTCATTTTCACCAATGAAATTGCTGATTTGGGTATTTTGAATATGTTGGCTACCTCCTGTATGGTATAACATTGATTATTCTCAGTTAATGTCTCAGTTTGATTGCTATCAACTTCAACTGGTCTACCTAACTGTGAAGCATTGTCCAGTGAGAAATCTCCAGCATGAAACTTTGCAAACCATTTTTGACACATTCAATCACTCACAGTACCTTCTCCAAACACTGCAAATCTTTTTTTTTTGCATCTCAGCTGTGTTTTTATGTTTCTTGAAATAATAAAGCATAATGTGCTGAAAATGTGTATTTTCTTTCATTTTCAATAATAAAATGGCTACACAAAAATTCACCAATTTTGATAAGTTTTTTAAAAAATGCACACTGTTACAGCTGTCACAATACAATCTAACAAAATTGTTTAGAATGAAGTTAAAGGCAACTAATTGCTTCTAGAAGAAATTTTTGACCAACCCAATTGTTTCCATTTCTCACCCACTTTTCACTAATTTGCCTGGACAATACATTCTTGATGTTACTTTTCAGTTTTGCAGTCAATATATTTTTTCAAAGACTTAGTGAATGGTAGGTTGAGAATTAAAATGTTAAATGTTTTGCTTTAATCTCTTCCTACTTGAAAACATTTTTAAACACTTGAAAACATTTGAAAAGTCTACATTAATTGGATAATTTAAGATCATAACTAAAACTTCAGATGAATCAGAGATAAAATGGCATTTTTTAAGCTGGAAGGGTCTTTGATAATTAATTACAAAAACAATATTAGTTTCCTGGCATTCTCCTTCAACTTCAAGGGGAAAGTTGTTTGAGTGGGTGAACCTAAAACAGTCCAATTCCAGAAACAACAAGAAAACAGCTGTATTCTACTAAAAAGACAGAGGATGCAGTTTACTCTTTTTCCTAATTAATCAAAGAAAGAGCAATGAAATAAAATGATTTAGTGAACAGAGAAAGAACAAAAGGAATAGGAAGACTTAGAAAAGTTTCTAAAAAACAAAACAAAAAAAACCCAAAAAGCATAGTATCTCTCCTCTCCATCTTTATTTAAAATTAAGTATTAAAGCAGTATAATATGTTCAATGTCAAATGAATAACTAGACCTACACTATCCACTATGGTAGCCATAACCACATGGCTACTGAGCATTTGAAGTGTTGCTTGTGAAATTTGCAGACAGTACTGAAAAAAATCTCATATAATATTTTTGTATTGATTACATACTGAAATGATAATTTTTTCATGTTTTGGATTAAGTAAAATAAATTATTAAATTCTTTTTACCTTTTAAATATGGCCACCAGAATAATTTAAATTAAATATGTGGGGTTTCCAACCAAGATGGAGGTATAGGTAGATACCCTCCACTTCCCTGTACAACCAAAAGAAGGATAACAACCAATTTAAAAACAAAAAATAAACAGAACTGCCAGAAAATTGAACTGTATGAAAGTCTGACAACCAAGGAGTTAAAGAAGGAACATTCATCCAGACTGGTAGGAGGGGCAGAGATGGGCAGTTGGGGAGGAGAGGACATGAGACAAGGGAGTGGCTGTAGGACTGGGGTGGGTGAGGTAGCAGCTGGTGGAGTGGGTGTTCCCACATTTGCATGTGGATAAACTGGCAGGAACAACTGGAAAGCAAGACAGACTGCAACCCAGGGTTCCAGCACTGGGAAGGAAAGCTTCAAAACTTCTGGCTGTAAAGATCTGTGGGGTTGCAGCAGCAGGAGAAACTGCCAGTCTCACAGAAGAGTCCCATTGGAGGGGCCCACAGTGTCCTAGAACACACACAAGCCCAGCTGCCCAGGAATCAACACCAGAAGAGTACAAATCACTTGTGGGTAGCAGGAGAAGTGACAGAAAGTGGGATGAGAGCCAAGCAAGTGGCACTGATCCCTCTCTGACCCCTTCCCCACATACAGTACCACAATGAAGCAAAGTAGGTTGCCCCACCCTGGAGAATACCGAAGGCTCTGCCCCTTACAATGTAACAGGTATGCTGAGACAAAGAAATATGACCTAAATGAAAGAACAGATCAAAACTCCTGAAAAAGAACTAAGTGATGAGGAGACAGCCAACCCATCAGATGTAGAGTTCAAAACACTGGTAATCAGGATGCTCACAGAAATGATTGAGTATGGCTACAAAATAAAGGAAGAAGTGACGGCTATGCAAAGTGATATAAAGAAAAATATACAGGGAACCAACAGTGAAGTGAAGGAAACTGAGACTCAAATCAAAGATTTGGAACAGAAGGCAGAAATAAACATTTAACTAGAACAGAATGATGAAACAAGAATTCAAAAAAAAAAAAATAAGGAGAGGCTTAGAAACCTCTGCGACAACTTTAAACATTTCAACATCCAAATCATAGGGGTGCCAGGAGGAAAAGAGGAAGAGCAGATATTGAAAACTTATTTGGAAAAAATAATAAAGGAGAAGTTCCTCAAGCTGGTGAAGGAAATAGACATTCAAGTCCAGGAAGCTCAGAGAGTTCCAAAGAAGTTGAACCCAAAGAGGGCCACACCAACATACATCATAATTAAATTATCCAAGATTAAAGATAAGGAGAGAATCTTAAAAGCAGCAAGAGAAAAGCAGAGAGTTACCTACAAAGGTGTTCCCATAAGACTATCAGCTGATTTCTCAAAAGAAACCGTACAGGCAAGAAAGGGCTGGAAAGAAGTATTCAAAGTCATGAAAAGCAAGGTCATACACCCAAGAGTACTCTATCCAGCAAAGCTACCATTTAGAATGGAAGGGTAGATAAAGTGTCCCTGATAAGTTCATCATCACCAAGCCCTTATTATATGAAAGGTTAAAGGGACTTATCTAAGAAAAAGAAGGAAGATCAAAATTCTGAACAGTAAAATGGCAAAAAACTCACAACTATCAAAACTGAACCTAAAACAAAAACAGAAACAAACTAAGCCAACAATAGAACAAGAACAGAAAGAATTACAGAGATAAAGATCACATAGAGGGTTATCAGCAGGTAGGGGGTGGGGGGAGAATGGGAGAAAAGATACAGGGAATAAGAAGCATAATTGGTAGGTACAAAACAGACGGGGGAGGGTAACAATAGTATAGGAAATGGAGAAGCCAAAGAATTTATATGTATAACCGATGGACATGAACTAAGGGGAGAGGGAATGTTGGAGGGTGGGGGGTTTCAGGGTGGAGGGGAATAAAGAGAAGAAGAATGGAACAACTCTAATAGCATAAGCAATAAAATACACTTAAAAATAAAATCAAATGTGTGGCTCACATTATATTTTCTACAGGATAAAACTAGATAAGACAGTAAGTGCTATAAAGTCAGGATGAGAAGAAATCACTATGTATTGAAGAAGGCTTCATGAAGATATCACATCTTAAAGAAAGAAAAGGATTCAAGAAAAGAGTGAAAACTAGAGGAACCATATTATATGAATAGAAAGAAGAGAGATCTCTCAAGCTCACTAGATAAGGGAATATTCTGAAAGAAATTAATTCTCCTCATTCGATATTAGGAAGTACTTAGTCCAGAACAAGTCATAGTTCTGAAAATACACATCTACAGAAACAGCAGAAATCAAGCGCACTATCTACTACAATGAGCTAGGTAGGAAGCTGTAAAATTTGTGAGATACAAAAAGGAACTTGTTTGGTTTTGTTTACTGCTCTATCACCAATACTGAAAAATTCCAGGCATGTAAGAGACACCTAAAATAAATATTTGTTAAATGAATGAATGAGCAAATTAACTACTGCAGGAAAGGGTGGTGCTTTCTAATAAATTTTAAAGCAGAGACACTGGGAGAGGCAGTAAAAAGAGAGAATATTAAGGAAGGAGAGAGGATCCATCCACTCTAGCACCTGCCGGGGCCTAATTATCCTCACTTTTTTTGTATCATTCAGGAAATTGAGGTACAAAACCAATCCCTCTCCCACCTCTGCATAATTTTGGATCTATTCCCTGAGGACTTGAAGTGAAGAACTAAGCGAGCCTCCCTCAAAAACCCAACTGCGATTCAGCTGTAAGGAAAAGCAGGAGGACTGCGTCCACACAGGCAGGAGTATTACCCATCTTCTGGAGTCAGACACAAGCAGCAGCAGCACCCTCACTGCAGACTACTGGGTGGTCTTCCTCACAGGAAGAGGAAGGTGTTTTTCCTTCTCCCTGTCTTCTCCTCTCTTTCCTCCTAGAATATTTAGAAATACACTCTGACATACAGAAAAATCAGAAACCTGGCACAGTCTGATATGGGAATGTTTGGGTGAAAAATGTGTGCGTATATCCAAATGGACAGGAGTGGGTGGGGACTAATTTCTGACGTTTTTACAATATTATGTACTACAATTGCATGACAATAAAACAATATACACAGAATTCTGAAGGAGTAAATTGTGAACCACAAGTTTGCTACCCAGCTAAATAGTAATTTACACATTAAGGCAAAAGGAAGAGAGTTAGTTCATGTTTTATGAAAATTTGAATTATGACTATTTAAAACAGTATGACATAGAATATCAATCAAGTCCTAGTTTGTGCATAAACCTTTTTTAATATTATTAGCAAAATGTAAAACTGTATTTCTTTCAGATCACAAAAGAAAAATGTTAAAACATATTTACAGTTAGGAAGAAACCAAGGAAAACATAAAGGCAGAAAAGAAATAGCAAAAAAGCATTTTAAAATAGTTCAGATGACCAGTTATACAGTAAATACATTTTAGCCATTAAAAAATCCCTTAGATATGGCTGACACCCTGGCTGGTGTGGCTCAGTGGATTGAGCATGGGCCTCCGAACTAAGGGGTCACTGGTTTGATTCCCAGTCAGGGCACATGCAGGGGTTGTGGGCCAGGTCCCCAGTACAGGGGCGTGAGAGAGACAAGCACACATTGGTGTTTCTCTCCCTCTCTCTCCCCCTTCCTTCTCCTCTCTCTAAAAATAAATAAATAAAATCCTTTAAAAAATGTTTTTAAAAATTCCTTGGATATGATTTTTTAAGTGTCTACAAGTGACCCATTTAAAATAAATAGATTCAGAAAGCCTAAGAGAAAAAGGTAAAGCTAAAAATAAAACAGGGGTTACAGCAAAATACAACCTAAGACATAAAAACAATTTATGAGAAAAGAGGACTGTTTTTTAAAAATCCACAACTCATACAACTTTATATGCTAAATTGACAGTGCTACTAGTTTATATATGTAAAATAGAAACTGTTAAATATGCAAAAAGAAATGGATATAAATTCAGAAGTATATAGGAAGACTTTTTTAGATATCCAAGTATAGTTGGCAAAAATATAAATAAGATTAAATAAAAGTCATTTGATGTCAAATAATGAAGGATTTATATAAATGATATGAAAGTGAACTTAAAAGCAAAAGTAAAATGATAAAAATTGGGTTTCTTAGGAATGCTCTTTTGTATAGTTATGTGAAGTATAAAAGGTGAAAGGACTGAAAATAGGGAGATAATCATCCTGAATGAAATAGTGAATGGTGATCAGAATTCTACTGCCCAAAAATACATTTCTAAGAAATGCTATCTTAAGAAAGGTTGGTTCCTATCTGGGTGTTTACTCTTTATAGTAAAAAAGCCTTTCACATTACTATCACTTTTGACACTGTAATAAATAGGGAGAGTCAAAAGAGAAACTCTTGGAAGCGAGAAAGGAGCATGACTCAAGGAGGGAAATTCCTGGTGTATAAAATGCCTTATATATGCCAAATAGGAATTTGCTACCATGCTCAGCACTTCTACTCCCTCCCAGAAGAGTATCAAGGCTGAAGCAGAAGCAACAAGCATGAATATGAACAGGGTGGCTATAGTCTTGGCTGTGATATTCTGTGCTACAGCTGCTCAAGGTACATGGTACTTTTTACTTCTCAGCCTATAAATTGCTTTTTGCATTCTGCAAATGTCTTATTAGAAGTTACTACAGGTTTGACAGAGAATGTAAGAAATGTCTGAGGCACTAGAGATAATCATAGAGCTTTTTTTTTTTCTTTTTAATTTGGCTACAAAGTCTGGCAAGAGCCTTTAGTAATAGTTTTAAATGTCTGTTAAAAAGATTTTTGTGAGAGAACATTACTAGCTTCCTGGAAAAAGTCTTGAGCATAAAAGCAAGAGGCAAATAAGCTTGATCTCCAACAACCTCTTTCATGCTGTCCACTATTCTTTAATGGTTTGCTTACAAATTTAAAGAGAAAATCATTAATATCTTAAGTTTTCCCAGCACCAGCAGTGTCAAGTGCTATTTGGCAAATTACCATCTTTGTCCTTAATAAAGACTTGGCTCACATTTGTCACCAGGATTATAAACCATAGTCATCCACTGCAGTCAGATCCATTAGTAACCGCTGCTGTGATCTGTTTCAGGTTTCCCAATGTTCAAAGGAGGACGTTGTCTTTGCATAGGCCCTGGAGCAAAGGCAGTGAAAGTGGCAAATATTGAGAAAGTCTCTGTGATTTTCCCAAGTAACTACTGTAACAAAATAGAAGTGATGTAAGTAATGGACTTGCTAATGATGACAATGGTGGAGGCATTTGGTTTTGTTTGTTTGTTTATGTTTTTCCATCCAAAATTTAAGACTATTTGGATCTTCCCTTAACAGTATCACCCTGAAAGCACAAAAAAGACAGAGATGCCTAAATCCCCAGTCGAAGCAAGCAAGTATTATCATAAAGGTAGGTTATCGGATTACTTCCATTTTATAATGTTTAATCCAAGACAGATCTTCTGAAAACAACAGACAACTGCAGAAAGAGTCTATGATCTTGTGTGAATTGTTTTTAAAAGGGGTCTTTGGTTATAATTAGTTTTTCTTTCTTGCTTAATGTTTTTACATGTCAACTCTTAATCACTGGGAAACAAGAATAGTCCAGGTTTACAAAACTCTCATTTTCTCATTACAGAAAGCTGAAGAGATGAATTCTTTAAAACACTGAAACATCTGAAGTCCTGGAAAAAAAGGATATGAAAATTCAGAACAAGTTTAACTGTTAGGATGAAATGATAAGAATTCGGTAATAAGGAAATGACTTTTTATTGTCTATTGCAATGTACATTCATGCATTTGTAGGTTAGAGAAACTTGTAGAAGATTTGATATTTATAACTATGAAAACACTTCCAAGTTATCTGTACGTGATCTGTACTTGATTAAAATCCACAGTTATGATGGAGACATTAACATTATTCTGAAGTCAATATCTCATGAGTCAAAAGCATCCCTGTATATAATGAACATTCCCCCCAATTTTTTAATGGGAATCTTACAGTACATATATATCCAGGAAAAAAGTTCTTATATGTCCTCTTGTTTTATAAAAAGGCTGTAATTCATGAAATGAACTATGAAAAAATTATAAGCTAAGGGAAACTTGTCAGAATGCAAATACTTCATAACTGAATTAGCAGCTCTGGTCTCAACTTGATTTTAACAACTTTGTTTCTCATTGAGATGTTCTGAAGCAATTCGGGTACATGTGTTTGCTGTAAGTTTTGGTTTCATCTATTCTTATAACTTATAGCAATATTTTGGACACATTTTAAATATAAAATGTTTCTGTCTACCAAAGAATATGTTGAAAAAGAAATATATGTACATATCTGGCAATCATCTTTACTTTTTGTGAGTTTTTTTCCTTAGGAAAATACATAATCTTATCTTTTTAAGTCATGCCTCTACTATACAATTTAGGAATAGCTAAGATAGTTTTATTTTAAAAAGAATCAAAATAATTTTCCTCTAAAAAAGTACCACAACCCTTTTGTCGATATAAGCAATATCCAAGCCTATAGAGAATTTTTATGAGTTTATTTAAGCAAAACTGATGACAACTGCCAGGAAGCAAAATCTCAATGACTGAGAAAATGCTCCAGAGAATGGCAGTTTTGCAGCTTATTTTATACATTACAATGAAAAGAGGAGATGTAAGGAGGGTTATGTGCCATCCGCCAGTGGTAGATTAGGGAGGTGAGAGAAAACAGAGGGGAAACCTCTGAGACCAGATAAAGAGTAAAATGAAGTGTCTGTAAGTGCCCATCAGCAAATGAATGGATAAAAAACGATGGTACATTTACACAATGGAATTCTATGCAGCAGAAAGAAGGAGTTTATACCCTTTGCAACAGCATGGATGGAACTGGAGAGCATTATGCTAAGTGAAAGAAGCCAGGCAGTGAGGGACAAATACCATATGATCTCACCTTTAACTGAAACATAATCAACAAAAGAAAAAGCAAACAAAATATAACCAGAGACACTGAAATTACGAACAATCTAATAATAGCCAGAGAAGAGGGGGGAAGGGACAGTGGGGAGAAGAGTTTTTACTATAAAGGACACATGGACAAAACCAAGGGGGACGGTGGAATCAAGGGAGGGAGGTGGGCTTGGCTGGGGGTGAGGGGGGGAGAAAATGCAGACAACTGTAATTGAACAACAATGAAGTACTTAAAAAATAAATATAATAAAATACTGAGTTAGAGCTTTAAAAAATAAGTTATTAATCCACTAATAATTAATAATAACTCTAACAACAAAAGAAATAATAATAATGGTGCTCTTTGCAGCTATTAAAAAAAGTAAAATGAAGGGACAAATACTTCTCTTATATTGGCGGGTATAGGATAGTTAAGGATTAATATTTACAGCACACAGAGGTGATATCTGGATGACAAGATAGCAAGATGAGTCCCATGGTCTGTGCTCTGGTGGGAGAGGGTGCTCTGAGGGGTCTGGAAAAGGAAATTACTCTGACATTCCAAAGATACGTTGTCTGAGATGCAAAAAGACAATAGACAGGCTTAATTAGTTAAGGTAAAAATTGATCTTTGTCAAGGAAGACACAGGCCTAGGACATGACCACCCACCATGACTCACTTTTAATCAGGAAGTTTTAATTTCAGACCATCCTATGTGGTTACTTCAGTCTCTGAGTTTGTAAGGCCCACTGTGCAGGCCTTCTCTGAGAGCTGATCAGATTTAGTATGTGGTCCCTTTTTGTCCACAACTTGAAAAACAGAAACAATCATATCTTTCAAAATGTCGATACACCTTCAACAATTTCACCTTATATTTCGAGAAGCATACAGCTACCTATCATCACCCAGAATTGCTTAGAAATATATCTTAATGAGTAATTGTGAAAGAAAAACTGTCTTCCTTTTTAAGGGGTCTTCCTAAGTCCAAAACCCCTTCTTATTTGGGGAAAATCCCTTATTATGTGAGTCTTGGTGAGAGACTGAAAATGGGAAGCCAAAGGAAGATCCCTTGTAGCAGCCAGGACAAGGTCTCAACCAGGCCACTCCTACCCTTGCCTTTGAACTCCAGCTGGCACCTCAAATGTATTATCAGTAAGAAAATTATTTAAACTGGCAGTAGTAGCAGTGTAAGCCCTAACACGTGTTTGCAAAGCATGACTAGCTATTCTTTCTTGCCACCTAGCTCCCTTAGGTTTCGTCCATTTTCCAAGCCTGATTCTACAATCATCCTTTGGATTCTTTAACTACCAATTAAATTCCTTTTCTTCTGAAGCTAACCACAGCTGATTTCTCTGCTGTAAAAAAACCTTAGCTGATATAGCACTTTCATATAGGTACCTATATATTTGAAAAATAAAAATATTTGTTACAGAATTACAAAAAAAGGATACTTTTTTAAAAAAATAAATTTTTAATCCTCACCTAAGGACATTTTTTTTTCATTGCTTTTAGAGAAAGAGGAAGGGAGAAAGGGAGGAAGAGAAACATCGATGTGAGAAAGAAGCATCAGTCGTATGCTTCCAGACTGGGGATTGAACCCACAACCTAGGAATGTGCCCTGACTGGGAATCAAACCTGCAATCTTTCAGTTACAGGACGATGCTCCAACCAACTGAGCCACACTAGCCAGGACTGAAAAAGAAAGACCAATTTTAATGTATCTTGTGCATATCTTTCCCACTGACATCAAAGAGCCAACATAACAAAGATCAGAGAATTGACAGAAAAGTAAAGAGCAGAGGAGGAAGCGTGGAACCTAACAGGCCCTCTTACTGATGGGTGCCTACAAGCAATAGTGAGAAGACAAAATGTTATCCAGGGGATTTGTATATAAATCTATATAACCTGTATCATATGTTTATACTATGACATATAATAGAGATATACAGTATAAACACATGATATATAATAAACAGTATAAATTTGTAATATATAGTATAAATCTATAAATACATATTAAATATAGATGTGTGGTATAAATGCATAATATAATATATATTATATATCATAAAACAACATAAATTTCTATATAGGAATGGGACCTCTATATAAATTCCCAACATAGTTTGAAGATTTGGAGCTAATATTTGACTACTTACAGTGATTTTTTTAAGAGTAGTTTTGAAAATAAAAATTCATTCAGTTAGGACTATATGATAAATTTCTTAGGGGTAGACATCAATTTTACTTATTTTATTATTTTATTTTATATTGTTTTTTTACCCTTTAGAATAGCACACAGTTTATTTTTTATTGTATTTTTTCCATTACCATTTAGTCCCTTTATACTCTCCTCCCCACCACAATTACCACACTGTTGTCCATGTCCATGAGTCCTTTTTCCTCAATCCCTCCATCCCCTACCCTCCTACCGTTAGCTGTCAGCCTGCTCTCTATACTAATTTGAATGAATATAAGCACCCCTATGTTCACTGCACTGTTATTTACAATAGCCAAGAAAAGGAAGCAGCCCAAGTGTCCATCAGTAGATGAGTGGACAAAACAACCATGGGACACTTACACAATGGAATACTATTCAGCTGTAAAAAGAAGAAACCTTTACCCTTTGCGACAGTATGGATGTACTTGGAGAACATTATACTAAGTGAAATAAGCCAGTCAGAGAAAGACAAATACCGTATGATTTCACTCACATGGAATTTAATGAACAAACTGAACAAGCAAAGTAGAGACAGACTCACAGGTAGAGAGCAGGATAAATTTTTTAAAGTAATGTAATATAGACATATTACATTATTATTGAAAAGACACCATATACTTAAGTTTCTTCGTGGCAAAAAAAAACAACATATGAAAGAACACAGTACTTGAACTGTGATCCTTCTTATCTCAGTACCTTTGCACAAACTACTCCCTCTGTCTACTTCACTAAGCTAATGCCTACTAGTCACTCAGTATATGTACTGCTGAAGCCAGCACTGCCTATGAGTCACTTAGATCTCAGCTTAAATGACATTTCAACAAGAGCTTGTCTTTGAAAGCACCCCTTAAATCTCAGCTATATTAGTTGTCCTATTTGTTTCCACAACACTCTCTACTTTGCCATGACACTATTTACTGCAATTGTCACTAAAGAATTATTCCTGTGCTTAATATCTGCTCTTTCGTAAGTGTAAGCTCAATAGGAAAGCCGCTGTAGTCCTGGCCCAGAGTACAGTGCCTATCACATATTTGAGAATGGAATGACTAAATGACAATATAAACTAAGGACAAAGGAACTTACAGCAATAACATGAGAATGCACAGTAGTGGGAAATATAAAGTGAGTTAAAAAATAATAATTTGGTTTTGTTGGAGTAAAGGATGAAAGACATCAAATGTCTAGCTGAACAGCCTTGAATTTTATTCTATAATATGAGAATTAAATGTTCATGCATAAGAGAACGACCCTATCCGAGTTACTCTAAATCATTCTGGAAAGAGCGTAGAGGACTGACTGGAAACGGGAAAGACCGAGAAGGGATATGTCGTCATGGCTCAGGTCTCTACTTCCCAAACTTCAAGTCATTTTCATATCATTTTTACAAACTTGACCATATTTCTAATCAATCTTCATTATATTTTGCAAATTCTGTGTACCACTTTTACTTTCACTGTTGTGCATGTGGCATAAGTATCACTTACTATAGAAATAAAATGTAAAAATAAAAGGAAAATAAAAATGCTAAATTTCAGCTAGATATTGTTGTATGTCAAAGGTTTGAAGCATCAGGCCTGCTCTGTATTCTTTAGAAGGGAAATTAACAGAGAGAGAGATGTTTGAAAGCCATACTGATGCCGAACTGAGATTCTCTGTGATTTAATCAGAGGCACTAGAAGGTAAACAGAAAATAACTGACATTCAGTGTTGTTACCAGGGAGCCCCCTAGCATTGTCCCACACTTTGGGAAATGTTGGTCTGAAAAGTAACCAGTACAGTATGTTAAAAGAATTACCATATGGTCCAGCAATTCCACTTCTAAATATATGTACTCCAAAGAATTGCAAACAGTTGTCCAAACAAAAATTTGTACACAAATGTTCGTGCAGCACTATTCACAACAGCCAAAAGATAGAAACAACCAAATGTCCACCAACAGATGAATGGATAGAGAAAATGTGGCATATACACACAATGGAATATTATTCAGCCTTAAAGGAATGAAATACCAAAACGTGCTACAACATGGATAAATCCTGAAAACATCATGCTAGGTAAAAGAAGCCAGACATAAAACTCAACATATTGTTGTGACTCCATTTATATGAAATATCTAAAATAAGAAAACCCATAGAAACAGCAGATTAGCAGTTGTCAGGGCCTCTGAGGAGGAGGTAAAGAGGACTGACTGCTTAATGGATACAAAGTTTCTTTTGGGATGAGGAACAAGTTCTGGAACTAGATAATGGTGATGATTATACAGTACTTGATGCCACCGAATTGTACACTTTTACATGGTTAGAACTTTTCTGTTTATGTGTATTTTACCACGATATAAAAGTAATAAGGGATGCCCTGGCTGGTGTGATTCAGTGGACTGAGTGCTGGCCTGTGAACTGAAAGGCTGCTGGTTCGATTCCCAGTCAGGGCACATGCCTGAGCTGCAGGCCAGGTCTCCAGTTAGGGTCATGTGAGAGGCAGCCATTCAATATATCTCTTGCACATCAATATTTCTCTCCCTCACTTTCTCCCTCTCTTCCCCTCTCTCTAAAATTAAATACATAAAATATATTTTTTAAAAAGGTAATAAGGGCTAAATAGAAATGGTGAAAACAAAAATATAACAAGATTACACTGCAAAAAGAGAATCAACAATACTTAGTGACAGATTGTATGGGAAGGTTGAAATTAAGGAAAGCAATCAAGGAAACTGCTAAGGATTTCAATCTGAAGTGGAGGCCAAGAAAGGAATCAAAAAAAGAAGCTGAAACTCTGAGGTTTACAAGAATATTACTGCCACTAAAAAGAATAGGGAGATGGGGAAGATGTGGTTTGACATTAAAAAAAAATAGCAGGTTCGGTTTTAAACATACAGAATCTCAGATGCCAAATATTCACAGCGATTTAGAAATCCAGAACTGTTTCCTGTAATTAAGCAAGAAAAGCTTTCAAACAGATGAGTAGTTTAGGCTAATACTGCTAGAAAAGAAAAGATTAAAATATTGAATTACTTTTGGCTATTGAGTATGGTAATTTAATATACCTGCACAGAATTAACACACCTCTTTAGTATGTTTCTTAAAAATTTCTAAAACCAACAAATATGAATCTTTATCATGCAGTCAACTCATTCTGTGGACTATAAATAGTACATTCTCACACACAACTGTTTGGATTACTGGGCGGTAGAGAGGAGGCAGGGGTGCCAAGGCAATGTTAGTGGCTTCTCCTGGCCTTGTCTGCAGATTTTATCAGAGACTAAGATCATTGTGTACATTGGAACTATAGTTTCACTTAAGTGCCAAATAAGGGTAATTGCACTTCCTGGAAATCCTGGCGCCATAAATGCAGATGCAGTTGCTTGGCACAGCTCAACTGATAGCGCATAGAAAAATACCTTGAGGTGAACTACTACGGACTTTACATAATTTTCCATAAATCCTAATTTAGATTCTTCCTTAAATTGTTCACAAAAACAAATTATCATTAAAAGCTTGAAGGAAAATAAATAATGATCTAAAATATGGGATAACATGCACTATTGAACTACATCATACTGCACTACACACTGAAGATTCATCCTCAGGAACCCTAGTGAACTGTTGGTGGGATTGCGGACTGGTGCAACCACTATGGAAAGCAGTATGGAAATTTCTAAGAAAACTAAAAATGGATCTACCTTTTGACCCAGCAATTCCAATGCCAGGATTCTATCCCAAGAACCCTGAAACACCAATCCAAAAGAACCTATGCGCCCCAATGTTCATAGCAGCACAATTTACAATAGCCAAGTGCTAGAATCAGCCTAGGTGCCCATCAGTAAATGAATGGATCAAAAAATTGTGGTACATTTACACAATGGAATTCTATGCAGCAGAAAGAAAGAGCTCCTATCCTTTGCGACAGTATGGATGGAACTGGAAAGCATTATGCTAAGTGAAGTAAGCCAGGAGGGGAAAGACAAATACCATATTATCTCACCTATAAGTGGAACATAATCAACAAAACAAACAAGCAAGCAAAATATAACCAAAGACATTGAAATTGAGAACAGGCTGAGAGTGACCAAAGGGGAGAGGGGAAGGGATTATAGGGGGAAAGGGTGAAGAGTTTGCAGGAACAAGTATAAAGGACACATGGACAATAACAAGGGTGGAGGGGGTGGAAACAGGGGAGGGAGGTGAGGAGGGCTGGGGGGAAAAGGCAGAAAACTGTACATGAACAATAAAAATGTTTATTTAAAAAAATTTTTTTTAAATTCAAAAAAGACAGCTAACAATGAATCAATTAAAACTAGACTTTATCTAAAGCTTCCAATCAAAACTGAAACAAAATAGTCATAAAAGTTATATTAATTTTATTTAAATCTGATGTACGGGAGGGAGGGGGTAATGCACCACACCAAAACATATACAAAACACACTTTTTTTGTAGGACTCTCTTCCCCAAATGATTAAGAATGCTATATTTGTAAAAAGTCCTCCCAAATGCCTGAGTTCAGAAACACAGCCCTCTATTTCAAGGTATGTTCATCTGTTCATCTCTGTTATCTACAGCAATTCCAAAATAAGACCAGGGCTGCCCGTACCTCGGCCTCTACTTTGATGCTGAGCCTCTCTTCCACAAAGCCACATATGCTTATGCTCCACCTGCTCTGGTTTCTCATACTCTAAGTTGTCACAAGATTCCGAAAACAAAATCATCTAAATTGCCTTTAATATGTATGTCAATACAACAACAAATATATTTACACATGTACATGCATGCACACACACAGATATTCCATTCCACACATTAAAAAGTAGGAAGTAGAGCAAAGACTAGAAACCTCTTGCCATTTATATTCAACATACAATCCATATCACATTCAATGTCTTCGAATTCAACCTTTTCTTTCCTATCACTATGGTTAAAATTTTAGTTCAGGCCCTAGCTGGCGCTTAGCCAGACTACTGTAAGAGCCACCTTAGTCTCCTTGCCTGTCTCCCACCCTCCAACAGTGCTCCTAAGGAACCTCTGATAAAGATCTCCTTGATCAAGCTTTAGCTTGCTCCTCTGAACCCTATTCTCAAAAAGGCCTTGATCTTTGGGCTCCCCTGTTCATGTTTGCAGAATCCAATTTTAGCAAGAATCCCCCACCCCTGATATCTGATCATTCTTTATATCTAGTCAAGTTCCTCATCTCCCACCATCCTCCAATGAAATCTGATTACTTTGGCTTGCCTTTGGCAAGAATCCTGTTACGTCAGTTTAGCAAAAATTACCCTACCCCTTGATAAGTTTCCATCCACTAACAAACACATCTCTCTCTCCCTCCCTCCCTCCCTCCTTTCTCCTTCTATCTCTCTCTCCTTGCCCCCCCCCACCCCTGTCCCCCTTGGCTATAAATCTCTGCTTCTCCATGCTGTATTTGGAACTGAGCTCAGTTCTATGCAGAGGTCTCTTTACCCCTGTTTCAGTGGTTCCTTAACAAAATCTGTTTTTACTGCTTTAACTGTTGCTGAGCTATGGTTTTCTTCGACACGTTCGGAAATGCAAATCTGATATTACTCTCCTTTTTTAAAAAAAAAAAAGTTTTTTTTAAACATTTTACTTATTTATCTTTAGAGGGGAAGGGAAGGAGAGAGAGAGGGAGAGAAATATCAATGTATGGTTGCCTCTCATGCATCCCTTGCCAGGAACTGGCCTGCAACCCAGGCATGTGCCCTGACTGGGAATCGAACCACAATCCTTTGGTTCACAGGCCCGTGTTCACTCCACTGAGCTACACCAGCCAGGGTGTTACTCTCCTTTTAAAATCTTTAATGCCTTCTCATTGCCTTCAGAATAAAGTCCACACTGCCAATCTGTCTGAATGTTGCTGCTAATTGTCATCTCCCTGAAATCTCTACTCCAGTCATATTCAATTATTTGCCACTTCCATGTTATTTTCTATCTGAATGCCCCTGTCCTTCACCCGTTTGTCCAATACCTACTCATCTTTTAAGATTCCATGTAAGAGTTACCTGCCATGATCCTTTCCTAAGGCATCCTACATATATACACTTTAGAATGGATCACTCCACCTTACCACCTCACTAAAACACAGCATTTTTATTATCTGGTTATAATGTTTTTCTCTCCTAGGAGACTCCAAGAATCCTTTGAGCAATCACGTGATCTCTCTGATGGTTTCTGAGCTTCCATGGCTGGTAATCAGCCAATGGTTACCTTACAATACTAACTTTTTCATTCTGAGACCATGTCCTACTTACTTGGACTCCTGTAGTGCCCCTGGAATAATACTCTGGTAGGTGCTCAATACCTGCAAGTAAACTTAGGATTCTTGGCACTGAAAGCCCCAGAAACCAAAAGGTTTACACAAGATTCTGCACTGAGTGGTCTTCTCCTTACATAGTAAGTGATCTTCACATTTGTATAGTTGACATGTGTTGTGTTGAACAATACTCTTAGAACACTTGTAGGTACTTCGAATACTTGCGGTTTTCTAATTTATAGTAGTGATAGCCTTGTGAATCATTTATATATTTTCATTAATTTCTTTTGTCATTACTGTTATATTTTTTGCTTATTTTTGTATTGAAGGCTCTAGTAAAATAACCACTAAGTAACATACTGTGCTTTGTGGTAGTAATCTTAAATGTTCAGTGTATAAAAAGTGTGAAAGCATTGAAAGCACACAGATTATATTAGATTGTATTGTATTGTATTGTATTATATATTATATTATATTTATTATGTTTATTATATGGCAGCAGTTCTCAAAGTGTGACACTCCTCCCTCTCATCCCAAGGGTTCCTGAGACACTTTCAGGAAGTCCATACAGTCAAACTATTTTCATAATAATATTAACATGTTAGTGGTCTTTTTTATTCACATTTTCTCACACATTTCCCAGAGCCTACATGACACATAATAGCAAGAAATTAAATGTAGTAGTAGATATGAGTCTAGCTATCTTCTATTAAGCCCACTATTCTTTTCACTAAATTATTTTTTGTAGAATACAGTAATTTTTTATTAAAAATGTTATTTAACATGTAATGGGCTTATCA
Organism: Anoura caudifer; assembly: GCA_004027475.1. NCBI lineage: Eukaryota > Metazoa > Chordata > Mammalia > Chiroptera > Phyllostomidae > Anoura > Anoura caudifer. The sequence continues at coordinate 235,888 of PVKU01001850.1, read as the reverse complement.
CTTGGTTACAGTAACATCTTTTCTTTATCTTGCCTCTTTCTAAGAAATCATAATAGTATTTTCACATATATGTCTCCTAGAGCAAGGGACATAAAGGAAAGAATAAACAAATGGGACTTCATCAAAATAAAAAGCTTCTGCACAAAGAAAACAACAGCAAAATGAAAAGGGAGCCAACTGTTTGGGAAAACATATTTGCCAGTGATACCTCAGACAAGGGTTTGTTTGCCAAAATATATAAAGAACTCACACAACTCCACTCCAGGAAGACAAACAATCCAATTAAAAAATACACAAAGGATCTGAACAGACACTTCTCCAAGGAGGACATACAGAGAGCCCAGAGACATATGAAAAGATGCTCAGCATCACTAGCCATCAGAGAGATGCAAATTAAAACCACAATGAGATACCACTTCACACTGGTCAGAATGGCCATCAGAAACAAATTAACAAACAAGTGCTGGAGAGGTTGTAGAGAAAAGGGAACCCTAGTGCACTGTTGGTGGGAATGCAGACTAGTGCAGCCACTGTGGAAAACAGTATGGAATTTCCTCGGAAAACTAAAAATGGAACTGCCTTTTGACCTGGCAATTCCATTGCTGGGATTCTATCCTAAGAACCCTGAAACAGCAGTCCAAAAGAACCTATGTAACCCAATGTTCATAGCAGCACAATTTACAATAGCCAAGTGTTGGAAGCAACCTAGGTGCCCATCAGTAAATGAATGGATCAAAAAACTATGGTATATCTACACAATGGAATTCTATGCAGCAGAAAGAAAGAAGGAGCTCCTACCCTTCAGGACAGCATGGATGGAACTAGAGAACATTATGTTAAGCGAAATAAGCCAGGCAGTGAAAAACAAATAGCATATGATTTCACCTTTAACAGGAACTTTAACAAAATGAACAAGCAAGCAAAATATAACCAAAGACACTGAAATTGAGAACAGGCTGACAGTGACCAGAGGGGAGAGGGGAGAGGATAATTGGGGGGTAGGGGGAAGGGTTATCAAGGAACATCTATAAAGGACACATGGACAAAGGCAAAGGCGGGTAGGATGGAGGCTGAGAGGTGGGGGGAAAAAAGAAATCATAACAGCTTCCCACTGGATATCCTCAACATCCTTTGTTGGTTCCTTTCATCTTGTCCACACTTCTGTAAGTAAAACTGTCATTAAATTCTTTTCAGGCCTGGCCAGTACGGATCAGTTGGTTGGAGTGCTGACTTACAAACTGAACAGCTATAGGTTTGATTCCTGGTGAGAGCACATGCCTGGGTTGTAGTTTCAGTCCCCAGTACAGGGGGTGTACAAGAAGCAACTGATCGATGTTTCTCTCCTGCATTGATGTTTCCTTCTCTCTCTCTCTCTCCTTTCCCCTCTCTCTAAAGTTAATAAATATGTCCTGGGGTTAGGATAAAAAAAGACTCTTCAAAATGTCAGCTGAATATACCCTCTGTTTCCTTCCAAGTCTCTGTCTGATACACACTACTCTTGATCCTGATCAGAAAGATTCAGCAGGAGGATCTGCTTCTTTTTGAGGGTCAACTGATGCTATGAATTTAAGATGACCAGGTGCCCTGATTTGTTGATCGGTGCCATAGATTTTGTCAATTGAGGCTGATAACAAAAGCAACTCAGAGAGGAAGTAGAGTGCTTAAGAGGCTCTGAATTTAGACTACGTGAATTTGAATCTTGCTATGGAATACCATTTTAGCTTATTAAAAAATAGGTACACCTTATACAGTGGTTGTTAAAATTAAACATGATTTTTAAAAAAGCACAGCCTAGCACGAACAGCATATAGCAATTTTAATATATTATTTTTAATAAAATAAATTCTGATACTAAGCAGTTTATGCAGACAGTTAATATGGAAAGTACCTATCCTCCAAACTCTTTGTATCAAGAACCATGCATAACTTGAGACCCCCTATATTGGGATTTGTCAATATATCTTAATCCATAGTCATCCTGTCCCACTGGTGACATGAAGAAAAGAGACAGAAAAGAGAGAAAAAGGGAGAGAGAGAGGGAGAAAGAAAGAGAAGAAAGAGGGGAAGGAAGGAAGGAAGGAAGGAAGGAAGGAAGGAAGGAAGGAAGGAAGGAAGGAAGGGAGGGAGGGAGGGAGGGAGGGAGGGAGGGAGGGAAAGAGAAACACAGTGGTTGGGGGGAGGAAAAGGAAAGGACCAGTTACCACCTCTTCCTCCCTTCTCTGTTTTATCCCTTACCACACACCTAATCTATTCAATTTAATTCACCGACCATAATCTTTCCATCTCTCTCCTTTCAGTTCTTTGATCTCTGGATTAACAATTCAGTGACCCTCTCTGAATAGCAGATTGATTTAAACTTATCCATCACTCTGTTAAGCCAAAACATTGCTACAATTTAATAAAGATTCTTGGAAACATCCAGTATTTCTTATTAAAATAAAAAGTGACTCAGAAAAGTAGTGGCATAATTATGCCACATTTCTTTGGCATCTCTCCAAAGGAGGAAGCAGGAAGTTAAAACTCACTTGTACTATTTCTCTGAAATGAAGATTTTATAGTAAATTAATTTTAATGAACCTGTGGTGTACTGATTTGGATTAGCCATCATTTTAGTTTATTATACACATATACTGCCATCTCTGATCCATGCATGCATATACTTATATATTTATAATACAACATAATGAAGACCTATAACTCACCACCCCAAAATCAAGAACTAGAACATTATATTAACTTAAAACATAGCTATATTCCTTCCCTATCCCATGTCCTTGCTCCTCCAACCCCAAGATAATCATTATAATAAATTCTGTGTTTATTATTCCCTTACTTACATAAAATACACATAACCTAACATTTTACTATCTTAACCATTTTTTTAATTGATTGATTTTAGAGAGAGAAAGGAAGGGGGACATGGGAAAAGAAAGGGAGAAAGAGGGAGAGAAACACTGATTTGTTGTTCAACTTATTCTTGCATTCATTGGCTGATTGTTGTATGTGCTCTGACCAGGGACTGAACCTGCAACCTTGGCATATTGGGACAACACTCTGTTACCACACAGCAAGTGGGATCCTGCTGCCTCACACCACCCTCTATGCAAAATTCTGGAGACTAACATTTGGTGATAAAGGAAAGGAGTCTTATTCAAAAGCTACATGATTTTGGAATAATAGCTTTCCACATGCATTAGTCATTTAAGCCTACTGATTAAAGCTAAGATCTTTAACTTTTTAGTTATAGTATTAATCACTTAAGCCTATCAATTAAGGCTAAACTCTTTAACTCCTGAGTTCCCCTATCATTCCCTGTTGGTTTTTAATTAACTTATTTCTATAGGGTTGTTTACAAACTAAAAAAACATAAGATACAAAAGGTACACAATTTTGGAAGGATGGCAGGGTTCTGCCTCAGAGGCCCATCTCCTCCAGAACACCCAAAGAAGAATAACCTTGCCATCCCCTGCCAGGCCAGCCTGATCGTAGGCTGCACCTGGAGATTCTTTTCTTATCATAAATACCGTCCTTTGGGCAATGCAGGCAGCTGCACCATGATCATCCAGGCATCCTCTAGGAAGAGAGAGCCCAAGGGCCAGTCTCCCCTCCTTTTATTTTAAATAATCTAGACCATAATTCCATGCAGTTCAGAGGTGTTCAGTTTCTCATCCAATCCCATCCTAGACTGTTTATCATTGCCTGACCTCTCCCTACTCCTCCCCAGTGATCTGATCCGATCTCTCTGTATCATAATCAACTGAGCTACCTGACCAGGGCCTATCTTAACCATTTTTAAGTACATAGTTCAGTGGCATTAAGTACATTCACATTTTTTTGCAAACATCACTACCTTGCTTTTTAAAAACAGTTTTATTTACATACACATGCCTAAACAAAATATTTAGCTTTGCTGAGCTTTATCTAATGGGTAATCATTCTGTATTTAACCTGAACATTATTGTACTTGTTATTATTTTAGAAAAATTCATCTACATTTTCTGCAAAGAAGTCTTGCTTGCTTTTGTTACTTTTATTGCTAAGTATTTTGTTTTTAAGTATTCAGTGTTGCTACTGAAAAGATAATTTATATCTAAAAGATCATTTATATTTGTTACTGATATAGGAAGTATAATACATTGACCTTCTATCCATCCACTTTAATAAATTCTGCTATTATTTCTAAAACTTGGTAAATTCTTTTGGGTTTTCTATGCAAGCTTTTCTGCAAAATTTTATTTCTTCCTTTCCAATTCTTATGGCTTTAATCTTCTCTTTTTGCTTTATTTTTCAGGCTAGGACCTACAGCACAATGAAAAGAAGTAAAAAATGGGTATTCTTGTTTTGTAAATTCACAGTGTACTTCTGTTTATCACAGATAAGCTAGGCTACCTAAATAAATCCTTTCCTAAGAGTAAGAGCTGCTTTTAATATTATTTGGTATTAGTTTCAGGTCTATGTCATAGTAGTTAGACAGTCACATACTTTACAAAGTATCCCCCCAGACATTCCAACTACCCACCTGGCACCATCCATACTTATTACAACATTACTGACTATGTTGTACTTTACATCCCTGTGACTGTTTTGTAACTACCAATTTGTACTTAATCCTTCCACCTTTTTCACCCAGTCTCTCAAGCCCTCCTTCTGGCAACCATCAGTCTGTTTTCTGTACCTATGAATGTTCCTATTTTGTTTGTTTATTTTGTTCTTTAGACTACACTGTAATTGAAAATTAATTTTCAAAAATAATTTTAAAGATTTTAAAAAGTAAATGCTGCATATTTCAACCCTCAGTTCTACTAGGAAAGTCACACCTTAGCTAGTGACTGCTCTAAACTAACAATATATCCTACTATGCAAATAATTGCATCATCTAGACAGAAAATATTATTTGTTGCACCTGGGAGATAAGCTGAAACTTGGCCAGAGAGCTGGCTATGTTTGTGAAACATTAGCTGGTGAAAAATTCACTTAGACTTGTTAAAATACATTTGTAACCCCTTGTTATCTTTACAGCAAGGAGGAAGGTAGAGGGGTTAGGTATGATGCCCATTTAAAGTTAAGAAAACTGAAGCATAAACAGGCCAAAGAATTTGTCCAAGATCACAGATCAATTGAAAAATGGATGTACATACCATATCTCTAGATTCCCAGCCCACCTTATCATCCCATCAAGTGTGAGGAAAACAAAGCACTGCATAATCTAAAATGCCTCCAAACAGAAGCTAGTCTCAGCTCTCCCAAGAATTATGACTATTAAGTGTCCTCCACCCACTTTGGGCTTTGCTCAGACTGGCTATGAAGGGTTAATTCAAAGTATTAACCAGCATTATTACTAGGCACTGTGAGCTAAGTGAATCTTGTGGAAGCTCAGTCTATACTATGAAAGGGAAAACTCTGTCTTCCTCTCCCATACTTTCCAAGGAGTATTATTATGTATCAGCTTAGGAGATTCCCTGTCTACAGAAATCACTGAATTCCTCCTGTCACTTTTTAGGAAATTTCTTCTAAGCACATTAGTTTCTCAGAAAGCATGTTTTTCCCCCCTGGGTCTATAACAAGTCTGTCAGGGCAGATTCTGTCTTTTGACCTGATACCATATTTAGAGGCTTAAAGATTAACCAATACATTGGAAACTGAAACTAAAGATGTGATACTTCCTTATCTCCTATTTTCTTTCAAAACTAGATTCAGATCAGTGAATATTAAGAAAGTGAATATGTCAAAAGCCTTGTAAAAACTGAAAGAAATATAAATTTGAAAAGAGTTATAATTTAGACTAGGGGTGTCAAATTCATTTTCCCTGGGGGGCAGGCACATTAGCCTAATGGTTGCCTTCAAAGGGCTGAATGCAATTTCAACTCCTTAACAGTTAAGGAGTAGTTACATTTATGCAGTCCTAAAATTATTTCGGTCCTTTGAATGCAACTGCGAGGCTGATGTGCCCCATGGTGAAAATGAGTTTGACACCCCTGATTCAGACTTTTATTTAAATGATTTGTGTAGGGTTGGCTGTGGATTTAACATGTAATAGTTGGTTTGCTACTGTCTCTAAAAATTTGACTTTTTTTCTGAATTCTTCTCCACATTGATCACATTAATAAGTTTCTCCCAGAGCAGATCCCCACTCAAAACAAGAAGAGAAGGGTCCTTTATTTTAATTCTATGCTCACCAGGCAATATTCTAATTACTAATCCAACTTCCCAGGTACTCTGATTGAATACCACAGTGGTCCCCAAAATTTTTGGCACCAGAGACTGGTATCATGGCAGACAATTTGGCCACAGATGGAAGTGAGGGGTGGAAAACAGGAGGCGGAGCTCAGGCTGCAAGCTGCACTTGCTAGCCAGCTGGGCTGCTCATCTCCTGCTGTGCACAGGGTTCCTAACAGGCCACAGACTGGTACTGGTCTGCGGCCAGTGGTTGGGGACCCCTGGGATACCTGACCTAATCATCACAGTCACTGAGAGGGGCTCATTATAAATAAATAAATTATCTTTTCAATTTGCATCTTTGTTCCTTGTAGATTGGTTAGCAGAATTAACTCTTTGAGAACATGTTTACTCTGGATTAGGAAAAAATGGGAGTTTTTCTGGACCTGTAAAACCCAGGACCAGATCTTACAAAATCCTAGCAAGATATTACCCATCCACATGAGATTCTGCCAACCTGCCTGACTGGTTTGCTGGCATCCCTTTATATCACTTTTTTGTGATATTTCTCTAATTGCTTTCCCTTCCTGTCCACTTGTCTGAGTACAATTCACACTTTGAAGTTCACTCCTGGTTTTAATGAGTACACTCTTCTATGAACTCAATATTATTCATTGTCTATATGTGTCACTCATGTAGTACTGATCACACAGTTTATCTTATTGATGTTTATTATTTCATCTTTGTTGGTCTTTACAATTAGAATGCAAGTCTATCAAGGACAGACATGGTATTTTACGTCTCCTAGTATCCTGTGAAATTAGCTTGGTTCCATGCACAAAGTACACAGGCAATAATGAGAATAAGTATAACTCTCCTACTCTCCTCATTCCTCTTCATACAATACCATCCATGGCCATATACGTAATGTGCACTGAGGAGATCTGCATTCCTTCATTCATTCAATGCATAATTATAGAGAACCTCCAATGAGTAATTAAGAAGCTTTGTATGTTTACCCCTATAGTCCTTGGAATGAAGACTGTGGCCCACAGCTAGCTGAGGATATCTGTATTGATTCCACCTACCTGACTCTGTGCTAACTTCTAGGGAAATTATAGCCTTTTTCAGTTAAACTTGGTTCCTAAAGCTAGAGAAAAAATAATATCCATGTCCTAATGTACAAATCTGATAAGTCAATGAAAATTCTTTTTGAAGATGTACAATTCTTACTTCTGCTGTTTCTTAAAGTCTGTAGAAATTCATCTATTCATCTATCCACCCAATATCTACTGAATACCTTACACATGCAAAGTGATGGTGCTCTAGCTGCTGGGAATGCAGCTGTGAATAGGATCGATAAGGTCCCTGCTCTTCTGGAGCTTATGTTCTTTTGCACAGAAATAGACATTAAGTGAATAAAAACAAACTAATCAAATATCAGTGAGAAATGCCATACAGAGAATTAGAATAAGGTCACAGCTGCTTTAGATTGTATACTAAGAAAAGGTATGAGTTAGCTAAAATCCAGATGTGCAGAAGGAACTACCTATGCAAAGAAGAAGGGAGAAAACATTCTAGATAAAGAAGACAGGTGATGTAATGGCCACTGTGACTAGAATGTAGCAGCTGAGAGGGAAAAATGTGAAATGAGGTTGGAGAGATAGGTAGCAGCCAGATCATGGAGGACTTAGTAAAACTAAATTTAATTCTAAGTATAACTGCAAATTACTGGAGAGTCTTAACCAGGGTATTTACATGGTATAACATGTTTTAAAAATATCACTCTGTTCTACTACAAAAATGAAAGAAAAATAAAAGCATATGCCCAGAATTATACAAAAATGTTCATAGCAGCTTTATACATAATAACTAAGTCTGGAAACAATCCAGATATCCATCAACAAAAGAAGGGATAAACCAACTGGTATATGTATAATGGAATAGAATACTATGTGGCAATAAAAAGGAACAAATGACTGATTTATGCAACTACAGAGACATCTCTAGAAAAAATTATACTGATAGAAGTCTTGCATAAAAAAGTATGCATCAAAATGGCTCCATTTACATAAAGTTCTAGAATAAACAAAAACAATCTACAGTGAAAAGTCAGAAGAATGCTTGTGTCAGGAGCAGAAGACATGGAATGAAGACAGACGGGCAGGTGTCATGAAAAAACTTTCTGGAGTGGTGGTAATGTTCTATAACTTGATAGGGGTTTGGATTACTTAAGGGCATGTATTTGTTAAATTCATCTAATGGTACAATTAAGAACTAAACATTTCAATATATGGAAATTTTACCTAAAAACATTAAAAAATAACTCTATAGAAAACACTTCTAGTATGGTAGAGTAAGGACCTCTAAAAGTATGCTCCTGTGTAAAAGGAAAAAGAACACTGGAAAAATAGTCATAATCCACTTTTTCAGAACTTTAGAAATTAGCCAAAGGTCTACAGCAATCCAGAGAATATCTAAGCTGAATCCCAATAAGGACAGAAAACTTTGTGGCACTTTTCATTGTCATATCCCCTCTCCCCTGGCTCTACAGTAACCTTGAAAAATAGCCTCAACTGCATAGCTCTGAAAAGCTGCCTAGAAACAAATGGAGGGGAGAATGGATTTAGAGCTTCCCAACAGCCCCATTCTCTGATGATTATCATCATTGACTTATCTGAAAGCTTTCTTTGTAAAAAAAATATTTTATTTATTTACTTTCAGAGAGAGGGGAAAGGAGGGAGAGAGGGAAAGAAACATCAATGTGTGGTTGCCTTTCAAGTGCCTCTTCCTGGGGACCTGGCCCACAACCCAGACATGTGCCCTGACTGGGAATTGGACCAGCAACCCTTTAGTTGGCAGGCCAGCACTCAATCCACTGAGCCACACCAGCCAGGGCTGAAAGCTTTCTTAAAAGTTGACAGGGCTTGTCTTTATTTCACCTGATCTGAGCTTACTTTGTGCAAACAGCCCTACCCTTAGGACTTGAACACATCAGAAGCAATCATTTCATAATTCTTAGCTACCTGAGGTGACTATACCAGTGGGGTCTAAAAAAAGCCTAAACATTTTAAAGGAAAAACTGGAGAATGAGATGTCTATAGGGTGCTTTTAATAGCTCCTACATATTTCTAGGAATCTGGAAGGCCACATGTATGTATAGGACTGTGCACATACTCAGAAAAGATCTGGGAAGGCTCTAATCCCTCACCTTAAGCTGATCCTAATGTTTTGCACAAGTAGGAAGTAAAGGCTAAGGCAGAATTGTACACTGCTTGCCAGAGCATTGAAGGTATACCCCAACACATTTACAGAGACACTCAGTAAAGGTGAAGAGGCTTACTGGTTCAAAACATTTAAGGAAACCTTAGTCCAATCATTAGCTAACAATTAGCTAACTCAAAAAAGACTTCAGTGGCTACACAAAATAAATTATAATGAATAATATATAATAATATTTAAATAAATATAATGAATAACAATAATTACAGAATTAGCTCAGAAAAGTCCCTAAACAAATAATAACAATAGCAAATCCTGAGGAAGAGAACCTGATTTCCAGAGCTGCAACACTGTATTATTTAAAATATCCAGTTTTAACAAAAAAATTACAAGACATGCAAAGAAACAGCAAAGTATGGCTCAAAGAGGAAGGGTTTAGAGCAACAAGTATGAAAGACACATGGACAAAAGCTGGGGGGGTGGAAATGGGAGGGAGCTGGGGAGGGCTGGGGCAGTGGGATGGGAGTAGAAGACAGAAAACTGTACAAGAACAACAATTAAAATTTTTTAAAAAAGTAATCAATGAAACTATCCCTGAGGAAGCTCAGGGATTTCTTTATTGGATGTACTAGACAAAGACTTTATATCAGCTATTATAAATATATTTAAAGAACAGGGAAAGCATGTCCAAAGAATTAAAAGAAAGTATGAGAAAACATCTCACCACATAGAGAATATTAATAAAAAGAAATAATTAAAAAAAAACCCTCTCTGACTTTGAAAAGTACAATAACCAAAATGAAAACTTCACTAGAGAGATTCAACAGCAGATTTGAACTAGTAAAAGAATCATAAAACCTGAAAATAAGTTGACTGATATATTATCCATTCTGAGACAAAGGGGAAAAAAAGAAAAATGAACACCCTCAGATATACACGGAACACCATCAAGTATACCAACAAGTATGTAACAGGAGGAGAGAGGAACAGGGAGAATGAGGAAGAAGGAATATTTGAAGAAGTAATGGCTAAAATCATACTAAACTTCATTAAAAACATTATTATGCACATCCAAGAAGCTTAACAAACTCCACTGACTAGATACATCATAGTCACTGTCAAAAGCCAGCCAAAGAGAAAATTCTAAAAGCAGCAAGAGAAAAGTGGCTAATCACTCACAAAGGAGCCTCAATCAAATTAACACCTAAGTCCTAGCCAGAAGGCAGTGGAATGAGTACTAAAGTACTGCCAACAAGAATTCTGTAATGTGCAAAATGATCCTTCAAAATGAAGATCACTGTTGCACAACTCTGTGAATATACTAAAAACCATTAAACTGTATATTTTAAAGGCTGAATTACATAGTACATGAGTTATATCTCAATAAAACTTTTATTTTTAAAATGAAAGAGAAATCAAAACTTTCCAGATAAAAAACAATCTCACTGAGAGAGAATGTCACTAGACCTGCAGTACAAGAAATACTAAAAGGAAGTCCTGCAGGCTTAAATGAAAGGACACTAGGCAGTAACTCAAATCCACACGAAGAAGCCAAGAGCACCAGTAAAGAGAACTACATAGGTAAATATAAAAGATGGTATAATTGTATCTTTTCTATCTGATTTAAAAGACAATTGTATAAAGCAATAATTATAAAAATGTACTGATAGGTTTATAATGCATAAAGAGTTAACTTGTATGATAATAGCACAAATGAAGGGAGGAAGAGAGCTATACTAGAACAAAGTTTTTGTATACTATTGAAATTAAATTGGTGTTAAATTAAACTGTATTGTCTAAAGTTGAGGTGTTAATTATAAATTATCTCCAGGTAATCACTAAGAAAATAACCCCAAAATATATATAGTGAAAGAAATGACAAAGATAGCCCTGACCAGGTGACTCAGTTGGTTGGAGCATCGTCAAAAGGTTGCAGATTTGATTCCTGGCTGGGGCACATACTTAGGTCGTGGGTTCCATCCCCGGCTGGGGTGTGTAAGGGAGGCAACCGATCGACGTTTCTCTCTCACATTGATGTCTGGCTGTCTGTCCCCCTCCCTCCCTTCCTTGTCCCTCTCTCTATCAATAAACATATCCCTGGGTAAGGGTTTAAAAAAAGAATAGAAAAAGATATATCATACTAACAGTAACTAAAAGAGAGCTGGAGTAAGTACACTAATAAATAAAAATTGTTAGTGGAAACAAAGGACATTTTCTAATGATTCAGCACGCCAAAGCAGTAAAAAATATGAATATCCAAAAAATTTGGAAGGCATATATATTTTTGATAAAGAACAGTTTAGGCTACATATAAATAAAAATAAGTTATTTGTAATAAAACCTAGGAACTATCTAGTTGCAGAAGTAAGATGCAATACCTTAAAAATTATAATAAAACCATCTCTTAAAAAAAGGACTCACAAATTTAGGTATTTTCACACATAACAATACAAACTTCAGAATTTAGGAAGAAATATATAAATGTCTTTCCCCCAGTCACGAAAATCCCAAGATACACAATGCTCAATAAATTATAAAATGAATCCAATTGACCATGGTCTTAGACTAGAAAACTACCTTTTAAAAATACTCTAAGTGGCCCTGGCTGGTGTGGCTTAGTGGATGGAGTGTGGGGCCAGCAAACCAGGTCACTGGTTTCATTCCAGTTGGGGCACATGCCTGGTTTGTGGGCCAGGTTCCTAGTTGGGGGTGTGTGAGAGGCAACTGATCAATGTATCTCTCAAACATCTATGTTTCTCTCCTTTTCTTTCTCCCCCCTTCCCCTTTCTCTAAAAATAAATAAATGAAATCTTTTAAAAAAATACTGTAAGTGGGGGAAAGAAAGAGAAGGGTAGTCTGGGAACATATATAAAGGATCCATGGACAAAGACCTTGGGGGCACTGGGGGAGGACTAAATGTGGGAGGTGGGGGTGGGTAGGGCAGGGGAGAGTACTGGGGAGGGAAATGGGGACAACTGTAACTGAACAATAAAGAAGAAAAAAAACTTCCCCCCCAAAATACTGTAAGTGAATAAATGTGTATCTATGAGTTAGATACATGTTACTGGCTAACATGTATATATCTGTATACATATCTATATAACACATATATGCCACAGCATTTTTGTTTTAATATGAAATTCAGTGTAGGATCCATTTTAAACCTTTTCTAGGGGTTTATTACCAGTACACTAAAATAACTTTAAAGATAGTTTCAGCCAATTAAGACAGATAGAATGGAAAATAGAAATCTAAATCAAGGTGTTTTCTCTGGAGAGACTGTGTAACAAAGTTGTTGAGAACATGGACTCTAGAGTTACTGGAATAAATGAATCATTATTTAAGGTTTAAATAAGTCAATATTTATAACGCACTTCAAATAATGCCTGGCACACAGTTAACACTACGTAATGTTTAATAGAAATCAACTAAATGAATTTAAAAAATGTTCTCAATAATAGATATTTAGTCCACTTAGCAGGTATTTGCCTCAATTCTCCTTTGTACTTTGTTTATATAGACAACATCTTAGCTGAGAATTTAGACACTAGCAAAAGCAAAATTATCACCATGTATCTTTTTTATCATTTAATTTTAAACTATTCAGAGCCTCTTCCATCCATGATGTCAGACATTCCTCTGAAAATTTCTGGCATTTTTATTCATAATCCAATTTTTAAATGATATATTTTTAAAGATTTTATTTATTTATTTTTAGAGAGAAGGGAAAGGAGGGAGAAAGAGGGGGAGAGAAACATCAACATGAGAGAGAAACATCAAGTGGTTGCCTTTCACACATGCCCCAACTGGGGACCAAAACCGCAACCTAGGCACGTGCCCTGACCAGAAATCGAACAAGAGACCTTTCACTTTGTGGAACAACATCCAATTAAGTGAGCCACACTGGTCAGAGCTCACAGTCCAGTTTTTATTCTACAGTAACAGCTACTGGGGGGGTGCTCCTTCATGTCACTGGCTCATAAGCCTTTCCCTCATCAGAAGAAAGCCTCTTTGCTGATAAAAGTCGTCTGGGTTCTCTCAATTCTTGACTCTTTTCAGTTTCCCACAGCTAAGTCCATTGACTTCCCTATTTGAAAACTTAGCTCTGTTCCAGTCCCTGGACCAAAATGACCTGGATGGAATTCAGCACTCCAGCAATTTCTGCCTGCCCCAAGCAATAATTCATTCACTATTCTGATAACCAAGTTCCTGCATTTGAGGTTCCAAGTCTTATGTGTGCCCTGTTTGTAGATATGGGCTTTTATGTTGGCCTCTTTGCTGAGTTTTGGGCCAGAACCTGAGAGGTACAGTAGTCTAATCCTACACTAGCCTAAATCTTGCCTTTGCCTGGCCTATCTCTACACTGTTGTGGCCTAGCTAACTATGAAAAGACCTCCCAGATATTTCCTTAGGTTCCAAGTATCACCTACATCAGATTTCCCATTGCAGGGTGATGCCTGCATTTAGAACAGTATTTCATCTTAGATCCCCTAATACCAATTCCTTGCAAAGAACACAATCAAACTCAGATACTGGTGAAAGTCACTATTAGACCCCACACGTTATATTTTATGGGTAGCACCTCCTTCCTACTGATGTTATCTGCTGTGAATCATCAGCCAAGTATCAATGCTAAGACACTGAGTTCTGCTGCTGTCACCCAATTGTAATTCTGCTAATTTCGGTTATCACTGTTATCAGTTCAATGGCTAACACTTTTTTTCCTTCTGTTTTGCACTTGACAGTTTTCTTTGAGCTGTACCTACCTTAAATCAACCTGTTTCCATCCTGTTCTCCCAGAGTCTGTCTCTATTCATCCTGTCTCTACCCTGTTTTTAAATTTATTTCTTCAAAAGACACCCTTTGTTTTTGCAATAATCCTATTATAGCTATGAATCCTTTTCTCACTCCATTCTTGATGTTATGATGTTTTTGTTCAAGGACTAACTGTAATACATAAACTTTTTTACTAATACACCAGAAATTAAATATCCAAATGAGCATTGTGTTCCCTCAAAATGGTTATGTTGGAGGCTATTCACTTATTCTAATGATATTGTGAGTGGCCGAAACATTTCTAGGACTCTTGGAAACTCGCTAGTCCCCACATCTTTCACCTTCCCCAAGAAGACCAAACCTATCTATCTAGAGTATTTCATTAAAGGGCAATGCCTGGCTAAACTGCTGTTTCCAAAAATTAGATTTACCTACAAAAAAATTTTAAATGCTATTACAGGGGAATTTTTAAAAACTGCTTAGAGAAATTAAAAAAAATTACTTGGTGATTGCTGGGGAGAGGAGTATAAGGGGACTAAATGATAATGGGGAAAAATAAAATACAGATTAGATAAAAAATAAAGTTAGTAAAAAAATTACTTAGCCTCTGACAATAATTACAGAAGTTTAAAATAAATGTTGAGAAAAAAAACATCACAGGTAGAATACATGGATGGCAACCTCTGTATGACCTGTATGACCTAACACAATTACCTAACCTCTAAGATTATTTTTCTATATATGAAATGAAAACAACTTCTTACAGGGTTATGATAGGGATAAAATAAGAAAGTAAATGACAAACCCATGAAGTGAATAAATGTAAGATATTCCTAGTAATGCTTTACTGCTGCAAATTAAGATGAACTCAAAACAATATTAAAACATTCATTTAAAAACTATATGTAGGGCTTTGACTTGAGTAAGTTGATATTTTTATTTTGCAGGAGGTTAAAGATGAGAATCAAAGATCAATTTTTAAAAATTATATACGCAATTAAGTTCTTTTTTTATGCCAGTAACATAATTTTATTTATTTTTTAAACATTTTTTATTGTTGTTCAAATACAGTTTTCTGCCATATCCCCCCACCCCTCCCCACCACCCCAGCTCTTCCCACCTCCTTCCTCTGCAATGAAGTTCTGGTTTTCAAGAAACAGTTGATGATTTGGAAAGTGAAACTTAACTCCTCCCTCTTATCAAAAAAAAAAAAAAAAAAAAGAAAGAAAGAAAGAAAGAAAAGGGAGAGGAGGGAAATTCCAAAACTCACTCACAATAAAAATAAATAATACCTTCAATTCTGCAGCATGGGACTTCCCCAAGGAACAGAAGCAGGTTTTGCTGAGTCCACTGTAACGTTATCCAATCAGAGTGCGAAAGGAAGTGTCCTTACAAATAAATACTGCATCCTAGCCCCACGTTTTCTCAGGCATTCCTCAACTGCTTTGACATTCTGAACCTACTGCAGAGGAACCTCCAGTCACAGCACCATGAACCAAAGTGCTCTTCTTCTTTTCTGCCTTATCCTTCTGACTCTGAGTGGAGCTCAAGGTAAGGAACATCAAGAGATATTTAATTTGCAAGTTCAGAAATAGGACTGGGTATAAATTCTACAAATACAGAAATAGGGTATTTGCAAAAGTTTTGCAGCCTGCCTATGAATGAATGTTAAGTGAGCAGAGACTCCCTCTCATCACAGAGTTTACAGTAAGAGAAGCAAGTGGAATAAATGAGAGGAGGAGAAGGGAGGAGCAGAAGAGAAAGGGAAAAGGGAGGATAGATAGAAAATGCAAAGGAAGGAGAAGAGAGAAGATGACACAGATACTTCCTTAGTTAGCTAAGTAACCATATGAGCTGTGCCCAAGGGTCTGATCTTAAAATCAAGTTGCAATTACATTCTTTCAGGTAATCAACTAAATAATCATTAAGAACTGTTTTATAATGGAATAATCAGATTATGTGATAATGGGGATGTAGGTTCTGCTAAGCACCACCTAATCCATATTACATGCCTAAAATGAAAGCTGAGCTAACCTTCCCTGCTGTACCTGTCTCTTTTTCTGCAGGAATACCTCTCTCTAGAACTATACGCTGCTCCTGCATCAGTATTAGTGATAAATCTGTTAATCCAAGTTCCTTAGAAAAGCTTGAAATGATTCCTGCAAGTCAATCTTGTCCACGTGTTGAGATCATGTGAGTAGAATACCATCCACTGATTATCTCCCTGACTGTAATCATATAAAAATATTCATTGATCATAAAAGATCAGTAAAGTATTTGTGATGATTCTAAGACTTCTGTATAGCAAGTATAGCAAAGGGAAACATGTAGAGTGAAACTTAAGTGTCTAACTTAAAAACTGTATATCCCATTAGTTTATTGGCCCAACATTAGTTTAAATGTTTCCATTCCTACTTTCTTCTATAGAGCCACAATGAAAAAGAACAGGGAAAAAAGATGTCTGAATCCAGAGTCCAAGACCGTCAAGAACATACTGAAAGCATTCAGCAAGAAAAGGTAGGTTTGCTATTGCTTGCAGAAAAACTGTTCTTTAAAAAATGTAAATCTTGGGAAATTAGAAATATTGCATTGAGCTTTCCTGCGAGATCCTTGGCTTAAAAGAGTGTTACCACCATGCCCTCCCCTCTATCTCCAGTTATTTATAAACGAGGGTGCCATCTCTGTGGTATTGGAAGTTACTCTGACTACAGGTCTAAAAGTGTCAATAAGTCACTTCATCCCTGAGGCAGAGCTACAACTATTCAAGCAAAGCTGCCAAACTTGCCCAGAGCCTTCCCTGGCTCCCTGGTGGTAAAAGCAGCACCTGTAATCCACAGTGACTGGGTAGCAGCAGGAAAGCTCACCCCACACTTCACCTGAGGACTTGGGGTTATCTATGAAATAAGTAAATTTTAAGTAGAACCCAGACTGAAGCCCGAATTCAGTGTTTCACACTTTAACACCTTCTTTCTCTTCTTACAGGTCTGTAAGACCTTCAACCAAGAGCAAAGCATAATCACTGTACTGCTGATAAGGATGGACCATCATTTCCTTACATACAGTATTTGTCAACCCAAATGGTCTCTGGATTGCAGTTCTCCTAAAAGGTGACCAACCACAGTCACCAAATTAGCTGCTATTACTCCTGCAGGGAAGTGGATGGCTCACCATCCCGAGAGGTTCAGTAGTAACTCGGCCCTGGTACTATACTTACTATAAGCTATGCTGAGGTGCTACAGTCTTAGTGAGTGTGCCAAGACCTAGCCCTGCTTTCCTCACCTTTCCTACCTTCTAACGCTTATTAGGAGATCTTTTCACTTCTGGGCTTACCAGAGTTCTTAAAATCTCAAATAACTAAATGGAATGCAATCAAAATAATACAATCTGCTTTTTAAAGACAGATCTTTACTCCATGAGCTTCTAGGGTCATCCTCCCAAGGGGCTCAGATTCTTCTAGTGGTCATATTATATACATTGAAAATACATCAAAGCTAGAAATGTGTAAAAATAGTATTATTTAATGAAAGACTATACAAAGTAGAGTTCTTGGATGTGTATGTTTCTTACATTGTTTTCAGTGTTTATGAAATAACTTGTGTAATTAAGTACTACACATGAATGGGCATTGGAATAAATTTTAAAATCTAGATATTTTGTTTTCATGTCATGTAAGACAAATATGCTGGATGTTTTTCAAAATAAAAATGGTGTGCTCTTCTGGAAATATTAAGAAAGATTATTTAACTGTTGAGAAGCCAAGAAGGTAATAAAGTAATTACAACTATGATGAAGTTTCTGGTGGCTCATTTGACTGGGATATTTATTTCATACGAAGCTTAAATCGGAGAATTCATAGCCTAGAGATGCTGGGGTGGGTAAAGGACAAGTGAGTTCAAAAATCACATTCCCTTTAACTGTACTCTCCTGAAAGGCCCATCATACAAGATTCCTTCAGGACCAATGTGGCACGACTGATGTGTCCTGAGCTTCAGACACTTACAGCCAACTTTCTATGAGACATCTCCAGCTGGATATCCCATAGGAACACCAAACTCCAAAATATCTTAAACCAATCCCCCTCTCTCCCAGATCTATTTCTCCTCCTCTATTGTATGTCCTACTTTAATGGCACTATTATCCACTCTTGCCCAAGCCAGACACCTGGGAATAATTTTCTATACTCCTTCCTCTCCCTCACCTCACATATCCTATTAGTCACTAGGAAGATATTTAAAAGGCATTTAGTTGGTCAATTATTAGTATCAAGAATATATGTTTAAAACTCCTATGAATAAAAAAGGAAAATGAAGACAACTACTTGACAGAAGAAAAACAAGTGAATAGGAATTTCACAGAAGGGAAAAAGCACACAACCTTAATGTATGAAAAGATCCAACCTCATTAGAAATTAGGGACATATCCATTCAAATCAATAAGGGATATCATTTCACACCACCAGACTGGCAAAATTTCTTCATTTGAATAATACTAAGTGTGAGGAAGGACTCAGAGCAATGAAGAATGCCTCTCACTGCAAGTGAAAGAGAAAATAGCTATGACTACTTTGGAAAACAGTTTGGTATCACCTTACAAAATTTAACATGAACATACCTATGTCCTAGCAATTCTACTACTACATAAATACCATAGATAAATTCCTGTGTAGGACATATATGAGAGATGTTATAGCAGCACTGTTTCTAACAGCAGAACTCTTGACACAAGCCAAATGTCCATAAATAGAACAAGTAAATTAGAGTATGTTAATTCAATATAATATTACATGGCAGTGGAAATAAATGAAGTATTACTACATACATCAACATGGATGAATCTCAAAAATCATCTTGTACAAAGAAAAAGTATGTCACAGAAAAGTACATGTGGTATGACTCCATTTACTATGTATGACTCCATTTACTATAAAGTTTTAAAACCGGCAAACTTAACATTGCACTGTGGAGTTAAGACACATATGATAAAAACAAACAAAAAGCCAAAAAAAATGATTTCCATACAATTCGGTATGGTGATTACTTCAAGTGGGAAGGAAATTCAATCAGGGAGGGACACGTAACAGGCTTCTGGACTACGATAAAGTTCTATTTTTGACCTAGGTAGTGGGTACATGAGAATTTGTTCTTTAATCTGTACCTACACATTTTAATTTTTAACTCGTGCTCTATTTTACATTGAAAAGCCAAACAAACTAATGAAGAAACAAAAAACTCTTGAATATTACCAACTGTGAGGTGTATTCACAATATCAAGCAATGTTGTATAGCAAAATGGAGGAATAAGAGCTATCTATCATTGGAGGTGTAATGTATAGCATGGTGACTAAATAATGCTGAATTGCATATTTAAAAGTTCCTAAGAAAGTAGATCTTAAAAGTTCTCATCACAAGGTAAAAAACTTATAACTACGCATGGTGACAGAAGTTAACTAGACTTACCGTGGTAATCATTTCACAATACATACAAATATCGAATCATTATATTGTACAACTAAAACTAATACAATGTTGTATATTAATTATATCTTGGAGGGGGGAACCAGAAGAAAATCTGATGTAATATCAGAAAAATAAAAAAGAAAACAGAGAGTGCAATCAATCACCTTCTGGTATATGACAAATGAATGCAGAGTATGCCCATTACTATGGGAGCCTTGACTGGAACTTCTATTTAGCGACAGAACTATTAAGTGACAGGACTTCTTCTTCCTGTCCTCTCATTTTCTCTTTCTTCCTAACCCCCAAATATATACAAAAGGTCACCTGTTTCATTCTCAACTATCAACTAATTTTCAAGACAGTATTAACCAATAAAGATTTAAACTGCTCTCTGCTTAAAAGTAGGGCATTTATTTAACAAGTATTTATTTATGCTCCCTATATACCAGGTTATAAGAAATGACTATATTGCAAGTTTATAATTCATTGTTACTGTCAGAGATGAAGGTAAATAAATTTGAACTGAAAAACTCCAAACATACAAAGAAAATGGAGAAAATCAGGGAAGCCCTTCCTGGAAAAGGTACAGCGATGTGGAGCATGACAGACGCACATGTATCTGATAAGTAGAAGGGGCAAAGTCGATTCTAGTAGAGGAAACAGCATGTGCAAGGACACAGGTGTGAGGCAGTGTGTTGTGTTCCATCTGGAAAAATGTAAGTATAAAGTTAGAGGTATGAACATTGTGGGAAATAATGTTGGAAAGACAGACAGGAATTATATCATGAAAGACTTTCTATGCTATGCTAAGTATGCCAGCACCACCATTAAATAGTTATAAGCTATATACATGTAACCAAACATACATTAGAAATAATGTAGCAGATTGCTAGACCACGCCATAGTAACAAAGCTCCCCAAATATTAAAGACCTAACACAATAAAAGTTCACTTCTTGCTCACACAAAGCCCCAGGTAAGTCGGCAGGGCCCCTGGGCTAACTCAGGAATAGAGGACAGGGAAGAGAAGGATGGGAGTGGCGTTCTGGCTCTGAAATGCTTCTGCCCACGTTACCTTGTCTGGAACAAAGTATTGCCTTACTTCATTGTAATAAGGGATACACACTATAAGGGAAAACATACTTGTCTCCGCCACAAATATAAAAATTATAAAATAAAATTTTAAAAAGTTAAAATAAAGACAAAACAAAACTCATGCAGAAATCTAGCTCAGAAAGAAAAGTCTAGACAGATATTTAAAACAACAAAAGATTATCTTATTAGGGAAGTTAGATTAGAGGTGAAGAATTATTCCTCTTCTGGTAGAAAGTTCACCACGTTCTATGCAAGTAAAATTTGATGTGCATGGTGAACAAATGGACACATCTACTGTAGTACGGTTTGCCATAAATCTCAGAGGGAGAATCTCTTTTCCTACAGAAGTATATGGCCCACGGTGATCAAATGTTGCAATCTGATCTGACAACACCGGTCTACAAAGAATGGAAAGGAGAAAATGATTGTATTTTTGTCTATTAATTTTCCTTATCAGGCCATACTTAGTTAATTCACTGTTCCATATCTAGAGCTTGATAACTGGCTAACACTGTTCTCCCTCTGTTCAGGGGCTGGCTGAGAACCTCAACCAAGCAGTAAGAATATGACAATAACTACTTTGGTGATTCTGAACAAGTTATCAAAGCCTGCTTGGGCTTCTGTGTTCTCATTTATAAAAGAGAAGTAGAAATAGCAATCTTCCAGAAATGCTGTAAAGATAAATAACTATCAGTTAATTTTAAAAGTATTTCTAGGTCATGATTATAAATGATTTTTTTCTTTTCTTTATTTTCCCAAATGTCTACACAGAACATTTTTACCATTTTTAATCAAAAGGAAAATTTTTAAGTAAATGGAAACCAATTTTCAAAGACATTAAATTATGTTAATCTTAAAGGGCTAGGATTTATATTCTCAGTGACCTTCATTAAATTACTCATCTCTGAAAAAAAATGGAACTGAAAACAGAGTCATATACATACCAGAACTTCTTCATTCTAGGCTTAAAATTAGTGACTTGTGTTAAAAAATTATTAAACTATTACTGGCTATATTTCAGGTAATCAGATGATAGTGTTTGTCATTATTAATCTTCCTGCTTACCCTCTTGCCCACTACCATTTATTCCGTACAAAACAGCCAAGATAATACTTCTAAAACATAAATGAGATTATGGCTCCCCCCTGGTCTCATCCTTCCAAGAGCATAAATGAAATCCAAAATCCTTCCTCAGAGTCTGCATAACTCTCTCATCTCATTCCTTTTCTCTCTCCCTCCACTTTTCTACTCCAGCCACACTGGCCTCCTATTGCTTCTCAAGCACAGCAAAAAATATTCTCATCATTTCCATAGCTCACTCCACTTTATTCAGGTCTCTGCTCAATATTACCTTCTCAGAGAAGGCTTTTCTTGCCCATCTATTGAAAATAGTACCATTTCTATTACTCTCAATCTCTTTACCCTTCTTTAATTTTATTTATAGCCTTTATCATTATCTGTAAATATACAGTTACTTCTTTATCCATGTATTTTCTATTCCCACAAAGTTCTGTGAGATCAGGGACTACCTGTCTTGTTTACCACTTTATCCTTGGTACCTACAAGAATACTGGGTATACAGTAATGCTCAATAAATACTTGCTGTCTGAATGAAAAAACGAGTTACTGACATGTGCCATAATTGGAATCCTTCAGAAATCTGTGTTCCCTCCAAGGATAGACCTTAGGTTAAGTTCTTAAACCTTAAAAGAATGTCAACTTGGAAATAAAGAGAAGTTTACTAGTTTAGCTAGTTTTGTTGAATCACCAAATAGGCAACAGAGGGAATGGTGACCTTCTCCCATTACAATATCCAATATGTGTATTGGCAAACAGCTGACTAGATAATGAGAGCCCTTATGCGGGAAAAGAATTAAGGTTTTAGGAAGGGGCTTATATGATTTTCAAAAATAAAACCATTTCAAAGCAAAGTTTAACGCAATAATAGCAGCAGCAGTTAAGAGGAGGGGAAATCCATATCCCTTGGGGTTTCATCCTAAGAGAGACTTCATTAAAAAAAAACAAGAAACAAACCTGTCTTACTTTCACTTGCGATAGACACAGGAATATTGTTTATATATTTTGCAACATTTTCCCAGGACACACAAATCTAATTAAGGTCAGAATAATTTGGCCATCTCATTTCCCAGCCTCAGATGTGAGAAAGAAACTCCCCAGTTAACTTTAGAATGGGAAAGGGGGAAAAAGGAAATTGATAAAAGTTAAAAATCAATTTAAACTTGAGAGTTAAAGAGTCTCTGCAATGCCATCATCACCTGAACAGAAGATTTTTATCTTGGGATCTGTGGTTTTTAGGGTTCAATAACTTCCCTAAAATTCCTATAAGCAAAATGTATAAATGTACATATATCAGCTTTTACCAGATTCTCACCGAGTTCTATAACCTCCAATGGTTAAAAATTATGAATGACTCTTCCCACTTGATGACTGGGTGATCTTTCATGCAAATGAGAATGGAAATAAATACCTGGCTAGTCTGGGGATTTATTTAAAAAACCTAGGCTGACGTCAACAATCAGGACCTTCAAGTAGACCTAACTTGTTCTCGTTTCCAAGGTACTCCCGTAATTTCAAAGACTGCCTGGACTATTTTACTGACCATGATAGCACACTTTTTTAAAAAAAACCTCTAGAACCACTGAGGTACAAACTTGCTCTGTTGTTAGAAATTAAAGACCTCCTTCAAATTATCGTATGAGATGAAAGAGTAAGATTCCTGAAATATTCTCAATTCAATCAAATTCAACTTAATAAATATTTACTGTACATCTGCTATTTTTAAGATCAAATAGGGCAAACAAAAAGAATCAAGACATCATACCTGACCTCAAAATTATAATAATCTAGCTGAGGAAACAAAGCAAATGTCACTGACAACAAAAGGTAGGGAATAACAATTTTCAGATAAGTGGTATTTGTAAGTAATCAGATAAAAAAAGAAATCTATTATTTTGGAACTGATAGGTGTCTTACATACATTCAGTAGAAATATAACATGTTAAATCAAGGGAACATGTAAATATCACTAACATGCTGTAGAGATACAAACAGTAAAGGTAAAATTTTAAAATATAAAATTAAAGAATCCACCCTGGCTGGTGTAGCTCAGTGGATTGAGCGCGGGCCTGTGAACCAAAGGATCGCAGTTCGATTCCCAGTCAGGGCACATGCCTGGGTTGCAGACCAGTTCCCAGCAGGGGACGCATGAGAGGCATTCACACATTGATACTTCTCTCCCTCTCTCCTTCCCTTTCCCTCTAAAGATAAAATAAATAAAAAAATATTTTAAAAAAATTAAACAATCCTATATTCTTGCAATCACAATAGTGAGAAGAACAGGGAACAAAGTTATAATCTGTCTAAATGGAATAAGGGGTAAATTGAGACTAAACCATGAATGTGCCACTCTAAACTGTGTGGTAATAGGTCTTCTCATCTTAATGATGCTTTATTAAGAAAAGTCCACATAGCCTGGGCCAGTGTGGCTCAGCTGGTTGGAGCATCAGTTGGAGCATTGTCCCATACAGAAAGGTGGCAGGTTGGATTCCCAGTCAGAGCACATACCTAAGATGTGGGTTCAGTCTCCTGTTGGGTATGTACAATCCCTGGTCTGGGCGTATACCAGAAGCAACCAATCAATGCTTCTCTTTTGCATCGATGTCTCTCTCTCCTCCTCCCCCTTTCTCTCTCTAAAAAGCGATGAAAAAAATGTTTTCAGGTAAGGATGAAAAAAAGAAAAGCCCATGTAGTAATAAAATCAACCGTAAATAGGCACAGAACAGTATGTGGTCTAGCTAGCTCCATCTTAGAAGAAGCTCTGGGGAAGAGTTGGGAAGGCTTCTATGCAATGAACAAGGGCAATCCTGTTAAAAGGTGGAAAGCTTCTGTTCAATAAATAGGGTAATCCAGTTAAAAGGTAAACTGAATTTTTTTCCCAAGAGTTTATTTGAGCATACATGAATTCAAAACAGGCAGTGCCAAACCAAAGATGGTTAGGAATACTCCAGTGACAGGAGCTAGGGCAGAAGTTTTTATAGAGAAGATATGAAAGTAAAGCAAGGACATTATTTGATGGCTATAGCTTAAGCAGTTTCCTTATTTGGGAAAGCCCAGTTGGCTGTTCATTATCGGTTGTTTTGTTTCATTTTTCTCAGATTTAAGTGCTCTGACTCTGGGTTTTGGTTTGCTTACATAGGCTGCCAAAGCATACAGCCACCTCAATCTAATGGTATCCTTGTTTAATTACACTCCACAAGAATCTTTGAATACAGTCATAAGGAATTATACTAAGGGTATATACCAATGAATTTAGGTATTGCAAATCAGTTATATTTCCTCATGATTGGTACTGATGAGTATAAAAAATATGCATGTAGATCCATGTTGTCTCATCATTACTTTTCCTTGTCAATGTTCATCATTACTCAGAAGGAATGCTAATGGGGGTAGGGTAAAAGACACAACATTATAAATGCTAAAGTAAGTGTGAGACTTATTCAGGTAAGGGAGAGATGACTTAAGGCTATGGCGAGTTCAGGAAAAATTTGACAAAGGAAGCAGAATTGGAAGTAGTTCTCTGCTCAAAGTAACACAACTAAACAAAACTCTTACTAAACATACAGAAGTTCATCTTGGCCAGGGAACAAGAATCACAGAATTGATACTGTAGACATACACCATCCATATGCACATACAGATCTCTGTAAATAGTTCAACATACCTCTGGGACTAAGTTAAAAAAAAACCTTTACTTATTTCAGGGATGAATTAAGTATATATTGCAAAGCATGAGATCTAATTTCTCATATTGAGAGGATATCCAAAAATAATTTTTGGAATTCAAATTTGATTCAGGTCTCAAAGATAACTTCCAGAAATTTACTTTTAATAAATTTTACCCTGACACACAAGAACAGGCTTTGCGTGCCATTCTACTCCTAATGACTTATATTTATAGAAATAGTCTGGTCACTGGCTGACCACAGAGATAATGTAACAAAGTTCAGTAACCACGTACAACAAGGAATACCCACTTTGCAATATCTTTGGAAAAATAACAAATAGATGGCTCCAGATATCAACAAACAAAATCAATAATCCCTGAAGAGTGTGAGAATCAGATTTCCAGAGTTACATTATAATATTCAGAATGTCTAGTTTTCAACAACAACCAATCACAAAGTGTACAAAAAATACCAGGAATACATGGCCAATTCAAAGGGAAAAATAAATTAAACAATTCATGAGGAAGCCCAGACATTCAGTGGACTTACTTGACAAAGATATAAAATCAACTGTCATGTATATGCTCAATGATCTAAAGGAAACCATGTACAATGAATAAAAGGAAGAAGAGGAAAAAATAGAGAAAGGAACATAGGTATAAAGAATAAAAGGGCAATAAATAAGTACATATCAATAATATCTTTAAATGTAAATGGGTTAAGGGCTCCAATCAAAAGACATTGAGTAGCTGAATGGATAAAACAAGATCCATATAGATGCTGACTCCAAGAGACCCATTTTAGAACAAAGTATGCACACAGGATATAAGGGATGAAAAAAGGTATTTCACACAAATGGAAATGAAAAAAAAAGTTGGGGTAGCAATACTTTTATCAGACAAAATAGACTTCAAAACAAAGGCCATACAAGAGACAAAGAAGGAAGTTACATAATGCTAAAGGGATCATTCCAACAAGAAGATACAACCCTTGTAAATACATATGTACCAAACATAAGAGCACCTAAACATATAAAATACTGATGAATGCAAAGGCAGAGACTGACAGCAATATAGTCATAATAGGGGATTTTAATACCCCATTGACATCAATGGATAGATCTTCCAGACAAAACAAATCACGAAGGAAACAGCAGCTTTAAATGACACAGTAGACCAGATGGATTTCATTGATATTTACAGAACACTTCATCACAAAACAGCAGAATACATATTCTTTTCAAGTGCACATGGATCATTCTCTAGAACAGAATACATGTTATAGGACATGAAACAAGCCTTAATAAATTCAAGAAGCTTGGAATCATATCAAGCATCTTCTCCTACCACAATGGTACAAAACTAGAAATCAATGATAATGAAATAAAAAAACTGTGAAACAAACAAACACACAGAGGCTAAATAACATGTTACTAAACAATAAAAGGGTAAACAATGGGATCAAGGAAGAAATCAAAAGTTACCTTGAGACAAATAAAAATGAACACACAATAACTCAAGACCTCTGGAACACAGAGAAAGCAGTCCTAAGAGAGAAATTCATAGCAGTACAGGCCTACCTCAAGATACAAGAAAAATCTCAAATAAAAAATCTAAACTGTCACCTGAAAAGAACTAGAAAAGAAACAACAAACAAAGCCCAGAGAAAGTAGAAGGAAACATAAGATCAGACCAGAAATAAATGAGAGTCTAAAAAATAATACAAAAGATCAATGAATCCAAGAAAAAATCAACAAGATGATAAGCCTTTAACCAGACTCATCAGGAAAAAAAGAGAGAGGACACAAATAAAATCAGAAATGGAAGAGGAGAAGTAACAACTGACACTAAAATACAAAGGACTCTAAGAAACGATAAAGAACAACTATATGCCAACAAATGGGACAACGTGAATGAAATGGATAAATTCCTAGATACATACAATCTTCCCAAAATTAACCAGGAAGAATTAGAGAATCTGAATAGACAGATTCAGCTAGTGAACTTGAAGCACTAATAAAAAAACTGCCAACAAACAAAAGCCCTGTACTAGATGTCTTCACAGGTAAATTTTACTAACATTCAAAGGAGAACTAACACCTCTCCTTCTCAAACTATTCCAAAAAATTCAAGAGGAGGGAAGACTCCCAAGCTCACTTTACAAGGCCAACATGATCCTAACTCCAGAACTAGATGAAGACACTAAAAAAAGAGAAAATTATAGGTCAATATCCTTGATGAAAATAGATGCTAAAATCCTCAACAAAATATTAGCAAACCAAAATACGGCAATGAATCAAAAAGATCATACACCATAATCAAGTGGGATATTTTTTTCAGGGATGCAACTTTGATACAATGTTCACAAATCAATAAATGTGATACACCACATAAACAAAATGAAGGATAAAAACCACATAATCATATCAATAGATGCAGAAAAAGCATTTGATAAAATCCAGTAGTAATTTATAATTTTAAAAAGCTCTCAGCAAAGTGGGAAGAGTGGGAACATGCCTAAACATTATAAAGGTTATGTATGACAAACCCACTGCCAGCAACACACTCAATGGGCAAAAACTACAAGTGTTCCCTTTAGATCAGGAACAAGACAGGGACGTCCACTGTTACCTCTCTTATTCAACACAGTAGTGGAGTCCTACCCATAGTAATCAGACAACAAGAAGAATAAAAGGTATCCAAATTGGAAAGGAAGAAGTAAAACTGCCATTATTTGCAGATGACATGATACTCTACATAGAGAACCCTAAAGATTACATCAGGAAACTACCAGAACTGATCAATGAATTCAGTAAAGTAGCAAGATGCAAACAATATCCAGAAATCAGTTGCATTTTTTATACCAATAATGAACTATCAGAAAAGGAAATTAAGAAAGCAATCTCATTCACAATTGCTTCGAGAGAAGCAATAAAATATCTAGGAATAAATTTAACTAAGAATGTATAAGACCTGTACTTGAAAAATTATAAAACATTAAAGAAAGAAATTGAAGAAGATATAAATAAGTGGAAGCATATACTACATTCAGGGATAGCAAGAATTAAACATCTTTAAAATGTCCATACTGCCCATAGCAATCTATAGATTCAACTCAATGCCTATCAAGATTCCAATGATGTATTTCACAGAACTAGAACAAATATTCCAAAATTTATAAGGAATCAGAAAAGGCCCTGTAAGAGACAGAGAAAGAAGAATAAAGTTGGAGGAATCATGCTACCTAATATCAAACTATACTATAAGGCCATAGTAATCAAAACAGCATGATACTAGCATAAAATCAGACACATAGATCAATGGAACAGAGTAGAGAGCCCAGAAATAAACCCATACCTTTATAACCAATTAACATTTGACAGGGGAGGCAAAAAATACAATGGGCTAAAGATAATTCATGCAATAAATGGTGTGGGGGAAATTGGACAGATGCATGCAGAAAAATGAAAGTAGACCACCTTCTTACATCACACACAAGAATAAATTCAAAATGAATGAAAGACTTAAATGTTAGACTCAAAAACAAGAAAATCCTAGAAGAAAATATAGGCAGCAAAATCTCAGACACTGTTCATAGCAATATTTTTTCTGATTTATCTCCTTAGGCAATGAAACAAAACAAAAATAAGCAAATGGGACAATATCAAACTAAAAAGTTTTTGCATAGCAAAGGAAACCATCAACAAAATGAAAAGACAACCCACTGAATGGAAGGATGTATTTGTTGATACCTCTGATAAAATGTTAATACCCAAATTTATAAAGAACTTGTAAATGCAACACCAAAAAAAAATCCAGTTGAAAATGGACAAAGGATCTGAATAGACACTTCTCCAAAGAGAACATACTGATGACCAATAGACTAAAAAACGATGCTCAATGTCACTAATCATCAGAGAAATGCAAATTAAAACCACAATGAGATATCACCTGACATCTGTCAGAATGCCTATCATCAACAAATCAATAAACAACAGGTGCTGTCAAGGATGTGGAGAAAGGGGAACCCTTCTGCACTGTTGGGGAGAATGCAGACTGGTGCAGTAAATGTAGAAAGCAGTATGGAGTTACCTCAAAAAATTAAAGATGGAGCCCTGACCAGTGTAGCTCAGTTGGTTGGGCATCATCTTACTGAGCGAAAGGTGGCCAGTTCAACTGGAAGTCAAGGCACATGCCTGGGTTGTGGGCCAGTTCCCAACTGGGGGGGGTGCAGAGACAACCATCAGTGTTCTCTCACACATCAATGTTTCTCTCCCTCTTTCTCCCTCCTTTCCCTCTCTCCAAAAAATAAATAAATAAAATCTTTTAAAAAATAAATATAGAACTATTTTATGACTCAGCAATTCCACATCTGGTGATTTAGCCAAAACACTGATCTGAAAGATATATGCATTCCTAGGTTCACTGCAGCATTATTTACAATAGCCAAGATTTGGAAGCAGCCCAAGTGTCCATCAGGAGATGAGTGCATAAAACAGCTATGGTACATTGACACTATTGAATACTACTTGCCTGTAAAAAAGAAGAAAGCTTATGTCTCATCACATACAAGAGATGATTAATAACATTAGTAGCCTATTTCTCATCAGAAACCATTGAGCCAAGAATGCAGTAGGATGGCACATTTAAGATGCTAAGACAAAAAAGACCTGTCAACCAAAAATTCTAATATCTGGCAAAACTATCCTTTAAGAATAAAAGAGAAATTAAGACATTTCCAGGTAAACAGAAGCAAAGCGAGTACACTACCATCACAACTGCCCTACAAGAAATGTTAAGAGTCCTTCAGATTAAAATGAAAGAATACTAGACAGTAAAAACTAGAGAAGCTAAAATGAAAGACACTAGAAGCTGTATGAAGAAATAGAGAACACTGGTAAAGATAACTACGTGGTAAAAGAAGAGTCAGGAAGAAAAGGAACAAAAGAAAGAATGATGGGGGGAAGGAAGTGAAAGAAGTGAAGGGAAGGAAGAGGAGGAGCAGGAGTGGGGGCCACAGCTATAGGCTATATTGGTAAAGAAAAAGGACACATGGAGTAGTATTCAGAGGCCATTAAATAACCTGGACCATAATACTGGAGAAAGAAACCACAGGAGAAGGTCTGTGATGCCATTTTGGGCATCAAGATGATTCTAGCCCCAGCCACTATCTGATGGTAACTGGAGAAAAATCACTATTTAACAAACTTTGGTTGGGACAGTTAGATACTAATTGGGAGTTTAAATAACTAAAATCCACATGTTATACCATATTGGGCAATAAGTCATAGTTTAAAATAATTGTGGAATTATCCACATGATTCAGAAGTAAACAGAAATAAGTACCATATTTTTTGGGCCATAAGACACATCTAGGTTTTAGAGGAAGAAAATGAGAAAAAAAATTGCAGCAAAAAAATGTGGTAAAATATTTAATAACATAAATAACAATATTTCACCAGTGTAAATGTAAAGCTACATTTGGACTATAACACACACACCCATTTTCCTCCCAAATTTGGGGGAAAATTATGTCTTATAGTCTGAAAAATACAGTATTATGTTTAGAACTAAACAGAAGTTAGTATTATGTAAAAATGAAAAACTTCTAAGCAATTACAATCTAAATATTAAGATAAAAAGAATGCAATAAGCCTGATGATATTAAATATAAGTGAGGATGCAGGGTCAATAAAATTTTTATTCACTTCTGATCCTGGTGGAATCATAAAAGGCACACCTTCTTAAGTTGAGTATACACATACTCTATGAACCAGTAACTCCACTTCTAGTAATACACTCAACAGAAGTGCATGTGTGTGTGTGTAGAAAATGACATGCACAAGAATATTCATAACAGCAATACTCATTTTAGCCCAAACTGAGAAACAATAAAAATGTCCATCAATTGGATATACACCTTTTGGTATAGTCATATAGTGGAATTCTACAGAGCAATTAAAATAAACAGATCACTTCTCCAGGCATGACATGAATTTCACAAATAATAGTATTTAGTGAAAGAAATGAGACACTAAATTGGACATACTGTATAATGACATCCATACAGTTCAAAAACAGGTAAAACTCATCTATGACACAAGATGCCTTTGGGGAAGAAGGGAAAGGTACTATTGTGCCACCAATACTTGGTGAAAATTCACTGAGCCATACTGGTGCACATTTCTATATACAAACATTTTTTTCTGTATGTAAATTGTATTAATTAGGGCTGTCATAAAATACCACAGATTGGGTAGCTTAAGCAACAAAAATTATTATCTCATAATTTGGGAGACTGGATGTTAAAGATCAAGGAGTTGGCAGTTTTTGTTTCTTCTGAGGTATCTCTTCTTGCCTACGATGGCCATCTTCTCCCTCTCTGTGTCCCCAACTCTTCTTATAAGAAGGGTGGGTCCCATCATAATGGATTAGGACCCACCCCAATGACCTCATTTTAACTTAAACGCCTCTTTAAAGACACTATTTCTAAATACAATCACATTCTGAAAGTAATAGCAGTTAGAACTTCAACATGCAAATGGGGGGGACACAATTCAGTCTATAACATGTGTAAGAAATTAAGGCAACAAAATAGAAACAGCAGATACTTAAACTGAAAATAGATTAAAGATTCCTATTCAAAATATGTAAAGATTTGACATACACTTACAAGATCAATACTCTGATTCTACTTGACAAATGATCTTGAAAAAGCAGAAGATGTGGATATCAAGCAAACAGGAATAAAAATGTCAATAAGAAATTGAAATAAACACTGATCTCAGGTGCTATGCTTCACATAGTAAATAAAACAAATTAAATACAAATGACAAGAGAATTGGGAAACTGGCACATCCACATAACGATAAGGGCATTGCAAAATTAGTCTAATCTTTCTAGTGAGTAATCTGTTAAAGTATTACAAAAGTTATACAAATGTTTTTAATGTTTGTCTTTAAACTCCCCAAAAGAGGACACTATCCCAAGAAAGTAAAATCTTTGAAAAAACAGTGAGAGTGTTTGCTATATTCCTAAAATTATAAAAACAACTCAATGCCTGCCACTCAGAATAAGCTAAAAATGTAAAGAACCATATTTAAAATACATAAACTATATAGATACCAAGAAATGTTTGATTAAAAGATACTATTCAGTGACAAAGGTCAGATATAGATACGCGTGTTCATGAATCTCCTCACATCACTCCCTTGATGAAAATCCTTCAATGTCTCCTCACCAGGTAGGGATTTACAACCATCCTCTGGTTCTTGCTCCATTGCTCTCTACCCATCATCTCTGCCAAAGATCTTGTCTGAAATTTGGCATACTTTCTCATGCCTCCTTATCAGAATGCCTCCCCCACAGCCTTCTTCTAGTAATAAATTCCCACCAACCCTTCCTTCCAGACCTAGTTCAAACACCTGTGTTTGAGCCCATCAGCCAGAGTTTTGTGTCCTTCTCTGTACTTCCAATAACTGCACAATCCTTTATATTATACCACTTTAATTACTAACGCACATGCAGCTTCCCCCCACTAAACTGTGGAGGCAGAGACTGTTGTTCATATTTGTGCCTTTGGAGGCTGGAATTACAATGAAAGCTTAATGAATGAAATAAAATGATAAACAGTAAATGAAGGGTTTCAAGGACATTGATTATTTTCTTTGTAAAGTTTGCTTAGATAAGTGATTTTAATATAAATCACTTTAAATAAATACGGATATTTAAACAAAAGTATCTTCTCCCTTTTCAGAATAACTTTCTTCAAATCAGGCAGCTATGTTTATAGGTCATCAGACCATAAGCTGATTTACCAAAAGTCACAGAGCAAAAATATTCTTAACTGCCAGCATTTAGCCATAGCTGTCCTCTAAACGATGTCCCGACATTCCCTTCCAGGATAGTTTATTCACAGATATAATCCAGTCCTTCAACTTCAGATAAAAAGCATAAACCAGCCAGGCCAGATATAAAGATCAGTGAAGGAAGAACTTACTCCCTTCTCTTTGTTACCTGAGATGCACACAGGACATGAAACCCCACAACCACGGCTTGTTTACCATACTATAGTATTTTGGAAGAAAGGAATAACTCCCTGAATGGGGAGAAAGAGGAAAAAAGAAAAACCAGAATGCTAAGTACAGACTTCAGAGACTTTCAAGAAATGACCCCTTTTCAAATCAGCCTCCTGCAGTACCAGCAGCAGCTGCTGTGCGGAGGGGGAAGTCCACACTGTGAGAAATCCCAATAGCCCTGGGGATTTCGCTCTGAAAAAAGCTTCTCCTTTCACAAGTAAAAGGAAGACTCTGACTTTCAGTGTGACAGCGCGTCGAGCTACGACAGAACTGAACAGACGCGCTGGCAGCAAACCCAAAAGAGGGAAGGCGGAGGCGGGAGACACACCGGAACAATGGAATTCTGCTCTGCCTGGCGCTTGCGGTTACGTCAGCGCTCGTTTTTTTTTTTTTTTTAAGAGCAGGAACTGGAACTGTTCCAGGCAAAACAGCTAAGAGTCTGTCCAAAAACAAATTGGTGATTATCTGATTTCAACAGCGCTTATGATCCCTGGCTCCGGGCCTGTGAGAAATGCCTGCAAAATCTTCTCACTGGGTTTCTGTTTCTCCTAAAGGCCCTGTCTAGCCATAAATGCCCCTTCTGTGGGATTTTCTCTGTCCTTCTGCCCCCTCGGAAACGTGTTTTCTCTCAGCGTTTTCAAGGACAACTTCCAAAAGGAGGCCTTGTAAACCAAGGACAGGCAGACGGGGAAGGCCGTGCTGGGCCTCGAGGCGCTGCACCGCAAACAGCTCCCCCCGCCCCCTGAAGCCCCCTCCGCGTCGGCCTGTAACCACAGAAAACCAGCCTCTCCAACTTCCGCCTAACCGACCCCAACACCTCGTTCCTCTGTCCTAAAGGTCTCTGTCCCATTCGCCACAGCCTGCGACCACAGGACTGACCCCCTCCCCCCAACCTCGCCTGGTGGCCCCCACCCCAGGGAACAGGCCCTTCTAAAGCCGTCGTGCCCTTCGGCCTCAACCCAAGGCTGGCATGGAAACTGCCCAACGGGCCCCTTTCCCAGCGTTCCCCAAAGGGGCGAGGCCTCCCAGTTGGGGAGGCTGTAGGACGAGCAGGAGGCAGGGCAAAGGGGTCCCCAGGGCTACAACCACTACCAGTCAGACGACGTGCTTCTGCGGGAAGCCGGAACACTAGAGCGGTGCGAGGTGCGCAAGCTGCGGCTGTCGCCTCTCCACCGAATGTTCTGGAAGTTGGCTGTCCGGGCATGCGCAGCGAGCCCCTTAGGCCCCTCAGGGAGCCCTGCAGCACTTCACATGCACAGGATGAAGCCAGGCTGGGAACCTTTGTTCGTTAGCTACTTCTCTCACCTCTGTGTGCATATCTACTGAGCGACTACTGTGTGCCAGGCTCAGCGCTCAACCCCGGGCTCGGGTGCAGATTCTCACACACCTCACTTGTGGTAGCAGGAGATGTCAGCCCTAGGACTGCAGGTAACATTGCCTGGGAAATGAGCTGAATGAAGACAAGTGTGAGGTGTCCTGAGAGTCTGTGGAGGAGGACCTGACCAAATCTGGGCATCAAGGAAGTCTTCCCAGGGGACATGCCAGCCTGGATAGCTAAGGTGGTAAGATTACTAGGCAGTAGGGTAGGGAGGCACAGTAGGCACAGCATTTCAGGAAGAAAAACAGCAGGAGCAGAACAATGTGATGAGAAGGAGCATTGTCCCTTTAAGGAACTAAGCAAAGAGAGGGCGATAGAGCAGTTGTGAAAGAAAAGGCTGGAAAGTGGGGCAAGGACAGACCTTGCTGGGTCTTAGTCTTTATTCCAAGAGATTTTCGTCTTTCTTTGCTGGGAAGAAATGGTCCTGAGCGTTATGATACTTTGCAGTTGATAATGCATTGTTGCCATTAATTTTAACGACCTGAGAGGTCACTAATAGTTTTCCCGGCTGAGGGAACTGATGCTTACAGAAGTTAAGTATTTTGCACTGTCATTAAGTAGCAAGGCTGGACCTGAACCCACTTCCACCTTATGCATGGTCACAGTCCCTACCACAATTAAGCATAACCAAGTGAATAAGCTATAACACCACAAGTTTTCTTCAAAAAGATTTCTGTAATGTTGTATTTAGGCAGTAATAATCCATCTAAGAAACCAGCCCAAAAATGTGCAGCATGTAACAGAAAATGCTAATATCTGTTTCTCCCTTAATTTATAGCATGCATTCTCAATTGGGGAGATGGGGAGTGTTGTCCTCGAGGGGGAAAATTGGTTCTTACGGAGACTAAAAAAATTTTTAGATATTAACAATGATTAGTGGCACACCAAAGTTCAACCCTACCCAGCAAAATCTTACTTCTTTCCTAATACTGTCATGTATTGCTTAACAACTGGGATATATTCTGAGAAATGTGTTATTAGGCAATTTCATCACTGTGCAAACATCAAAGTGCCCTTACACAAACTAGATGCTGTAGCCTAGTATACACACAGGCTACAGGAGTACTTGGCAGATATTGCAGTGTGACTGCAGACCACTGCAATGAAGCCCGTAATGCAATTAAGCAGGTCATGATCTCTTTGCTAGCAAGAGGCTTGTACTTTCCTACATTTGTTGTAAAAAAAAGCAATACCTATGAAGGACAATAAAACAAAGCACAATAAAACGAAGTATGCCTGTCTATGGTATAGGCTGTTGCTCCTAGGCTACAAACCTGTACATACAGTAACATGCTGTATACTGTACTGAGTACTGTAGGCAGTTATAATGCAACAGTAAGTATTTGTGTATCTGAATATATCTAAACACAGAAAAGGTTCAGTAAAAATACAAATAAAACATTAAAGCAGTGGATTGGTATAGAAGGCTTATGAATGGAGCTTGTAGGACTGGAGTTTTTCTGGGAGAATGAGTGGTTGGTGAATGTGAAGGCCTGGGACACTATTGTATACTGCTGTAGATGTTATAAACACTGTACACGTAGACTACACTAAATTAATTTTTAAAACTTCTTCAATAATAAATTAACCTTGACTTTTTCTAACTTTATAAGCCTTTTAATTTTTTTAACTTTTGACTCTTTTGTAACACATTAACACAAATACATTGTATGGCTGTACAAAGATATTTTCTTTCTTTATAGCACTATTCTATAAGCTTTTCTCTCTAAAGAATTTTTTTAACTTTTTTGTTAAAAATGAAGATGCAGAAATAATCTTGACTTCCAGCCAAGAGGGAGGCATAGGTGCACACACTGTGCCTCCTCTCACAACCAAAATTAAGGACAACAAAAATTTAGAACAAAAAAAAACCCCAGCCAGAACAGATAGAAAATTGAATTGTATGGAAGTCCAACAACAATTCACCCAGACTGGTAAGAGGGGCAGAGTTGGTGGCCAGTGGAGAGGGGTCACGGCAGGAAAAAGCAGTGGCTAGTGGTCCCAGGTGCACAGGTGGTGGTTGGCACACCCCAGGCACACAGGCGGCAGTTACTGAGCACGGGGAGGCAACAAGCAGACCAAGCGAGGCACACAAGGTGGCTGACCGTGGTCACACATTCATGCGCAGATAAACCAGGTGAAAATGGGCAGCAAGACAGACTGCATAATACAGGTCTCCAGTGCCAGGAAATAAAGCCTAAAAGCACCGATTGAAAACACTTGTGGAGGTTGAGGTGCCAGGAGAGAATCCCAGCCTCACAGGAGAATTCGTTAGAGAGACCCACAGGGTCCTAGAATGTACACAAGCCCAACCACATGGAAATCAGCAACAGAAGGGCCCAATTTGCTTGGGGAAAGCAGCAGAAGGGACTGGAATCAGAGAGCAGAGCAAGCGCCATTGTTCCCTCTCTGACCCCGCCCCCATACACAGCATCACAACCCAGTGACTGGGCTGCCCCACCCTGGGGAACACCTAAGGCTCCACCCCTCACTACATCACAGCCGTGACCAGAAAAAAAAAATAACACAAAACTCAAAAATGGCTCAAATGGGAGAACAGATCAAAGCCCCAGAGTCGATTTATCTAAGCGACCAAGAGATAGCCAACCTATCACATGCACAGTTCAAAGCAGTGGTTATCAGGATGCTCACAGAATTGGTTGATTTTAATGCAAATTAGATGACAAATGAAGGCTACAATAAGTGAAATGAAGAAAAACACACAGGGAACCAATAGTGATGGGGGGGAAACTGGGACTCGAGTCAAGGAAGTAGACCAGAAGGAAGAAAGAAACAACCAAACAGAAAAAAATAAACAAGAATTCAAAAAAGTGAGGAGAGGCTTAGGAACCTCCAGGACATCTTTAAAAATCCCAACATCTGAATTATAGGGGTACCAGAAGGGGAAGAGGAAGAGCAATAAGGGAAAACTTATTTGAACAAATAATAAAGGAGATCTTCCCCAATCTGGCAAAGGAAATAGACTCCTAGGAAGTCCAGGAAGCTCTGAGAGTCCCAAAGAAAGTGGACCCAAGGAGGAACACACCAAAGCACATCATAATTACATTAGCCAAGATTAAAATGAAGGAGAGAATTCTAGAAGCAGCAAGGGATAAGGGAACAGTCACCTACAAAGGAGTTCCCATCAGACTGTCAGCTGATTTCTCAAAAGAGACCTTACAGGCAAGAAGGGGCTGGAAAGAAGTATTCCAAGTCATGAAAGTCAAGGACCTATATCCAAGATTGCTCTATCCAGCAAAGCTGTCATTTAGAATGGAAGGGAAAATAAAGCGCTTCTCAGATAAGGTCAAGTTAAAGGAGTTCATCATCACCAAGCCCTTATTATATGAAATGTTAAAGGGACTTAGATAAGAAAAAGAAGATAGAAAATAGGACAGTAAAAAGACAGCAAACTCACAAATATTAAGAATCTGGGTGAGGCTGAGTCTCTAGAGATCTCCAAGGTGGGTCAAACAGTGCTAGCCAGGTGGATGGAATCTCAGATATGGCACCAGTTTGCCAGCTCTGTGGGGGAAGGGCCCAGAAAAGGGACAATAGCCTCTGCTTGCCTTGATGCCTGACGCTTCCATCTCCCCCTATATACAACTGGTGCCCCTCAAGCTGCCACCTCATCACTGGAGCCCAGAGGTAGTGAGTCTGAGTAGGTGAGTCTGTGTGTGGGTTCTTTAAAAGGAACTCCTAGAGGCTCCAGCAGTTTCCTCCACTGACTCAATCCCCATTGGTTTTCACAGCCAGCATTGTGAGGACTTTTCTTCCTGGTGCTGGAACCCTGGGCTGGGTGGCCTGGTGTGGGGCTGGGACTCCTTGCTCCCGACATATCCCTCTTGAATTTCCATCCACCACATACGGATGTGGAAACAACCAGTTCCACATCTGCACCCCTCTTACCAGTGTGGATGGATGTGGTTCTTTAATTCCATATTTGTCAGACTTCCATTCAACTCAATTTCTGTTGGTTCTGAGTTATGGCCACTCTACATTTCAGCTGCAATTTAGTTGTGGTTGTGCAAAGAGGTGAGCCATGTCTGCCCACAGCACCATCTTGACCAGAAGTTAACCATTTCTAAGTGTACGGTTCAGTCATCTTAGTATATTCACATTGTTGTGCACAGACCTCTAAAACTTTTTCATTTTGCAGCACTATAATTCTATACCCACTAAAGACTAATTTTGCCTCACCCTTTCCTCCTACCGTAGGCAACCACCTTTCTACTTTCTGTTTCCAAAATTTGATTTTATATATTTCAGATGGATATTTGTCCTTTTGTGACTGGCTTATTTCACTTAGCATAATCTCCTTGAGGTTCATCCATGTTGTAGCATGGAACAAAATTTCCTTCTTTTAAAAGGTTGCATAAAATTCCATTGTGTGTATATACCACATCTTCTTCATCCATTCATCTGTCAATGGACATTTGGGTCACTTCACCTTTTCAAATAAGGCTCTTTTGAATAATATGCTACCATGAACATGGGTGTGCAAATATCTGAGATCCTTCTTTGAATTATTTTGGACCTATTCCCCAAAGTGGAATTGCTGGATCATATGGTCATTTTATTTTTAATGTTTTGAGGAGCCTCCATATTCTTTTCCATTATGGTTGCCCTATTTTATATTCCCACTTATAGTGCACAAGGGTTCCAATTTCCCCACATCTTCACCAACAATTCTTATTTTCTATTTTTTTTTAGAGTGGCATCCTAATGAGTATGAGGTGATGTATCATTGTGGATTTGACTTAAATTTCTTACTCTTTAATGATTGTAACATTGAGCATTTTTTCATGTGCCTGTTGGCCATTTGTATATCTTCTATAGAGAAATGTCTATTCAAGTCTTTGCCCACTTTTTAATTGTTGTTTTGTTGTTGTTGCTGTGTTGAAGAATTTCATTTTATGTTCTGGATATTAACTCCTTATCAGATATATGCTTTGCAGTTATTTTCTCCTATTCCATAGGTTGTTTTTTTTCACTCTGTTGATCGTTTTCTTTGATGCAAAGAAGTTTTTAAGTTTGATGTAGTCCCATTTGTCTATTTTTCAACTAATCCCTTGTTCTAACTAATCATTAAAAATAATAATAAACTAGACTTCTGGCCAAGATGTAGCCATAGGTAGATACGCTTTTCTTCCTCACACAACCAAAAGAAGGACAACAAACAATTTAAAAAGAAGAAACAGCCCTGGCTGGTGTGGCTCAGTGGATTGAGTGTTGGCCTGCAAACCAAAGGATCGCTGGTTTGATTCCCAGTCAGGTCACATGCCTGGGTTGTGGACCAGGTCCCCAGTAGGGGGTGTGTGAGAGGCAACCACACATTGATGTTTCTTTACCTCTCTTTCTCTCTCCCTTCCCCTCACTTTAAAAATAAATAAAAACTATATTTTTAAAAATAATAAAAACAAAAAACAACCAGCACTGCCACAAAATCGAACTGTATGGGACTGTGACAATGAGTTAAAAAAGAAACATTCATCCAGACTGGTAGGAGGGGAGGAGATGGCAGCCACAGTAGAAAGAATGTGCAGCAAGGCAGCAGCTGGTGGACCAGGAGCACCCACATTTGCGTGTGGATAAACCAGGAAGAACAACTGGGGAGTGAGACAAACCACGCAACCCAGGGTTCCAGTGTGGGGAAACAAAGCCTCAAAACCTCTGTCTGTAAAAACTTGTGGGGGTTGTGGTGGCAGGAGAAACTACCAGTCTTGCAGGAGAGTGTGTTGGAAGGACCCATGGGGTCCTACACAAACCCACCCACCCAGGGAATCATCACTAGAAGGGCTCAATTCAGTTGTGAGTAGTAGGGGAAGTGACTGAAAGCAGGCTGAGAACCATGCAAGCATCATTGTTTCCTCTCTGACATCTCCCTCACATACAGTGCTACAATGGAGTGAAGTGGGTTGCCCCACCCTGGTGAATACCTAAGACTCCACACCTTACAACATAACAAGTGCACTGAGACAAAAAAAAATATGGCCCAAATGAAAGAACAGATCAAAACTCCAGAAAAAGAATTAAACAAAAAAAAAAAGATAGCTAACCTATCAGACGCAGAGTTCAAAACAGTGGTAATCAGGATGCTCACAGAAATGACTAAGTACAGACACAAAATAAAGGAAGAAGTGAAGGCAATGCAAAGTGAAATAAAGAAAAATATACAGGAAGTCAACTGTTAAGGGAAGGAAACCAGGACTCTAATCAACAATTTGGAGCAGAAAGAAGAAATAAACATTCAACCAGGACAGTGAAGGAACAAGAATTCAAAAAAAATGAGGAGAGGTGTAGGAACCTTGGAGACAACTTTAAATGTTCCAATATCTGAATCATAGGGGAACCAGAAGAAGAAGAGCAAGAGCAAGAAGTTGAAAACTTATTTGAAAACATAATGAAAGAAAACTTCCCCAATCTGGTGAAGGAAATAGACATGCAAGTCCAGGAAGCTCAGGGAGTCCCAAAGAAGTTGGACCCACAGAGGGCCACACAAAGACACACCATAATTACATTACCCAAGATTAAAGATAAGGAGAGAATCTTAAAAGCAGCAAGAGAAAAGCAGAGAGTTACCTACAAAGGAGTTCCCATAAGACTGTCAGCTGATTTCTCAAAAGAAACCTTACAGGCAAGAAAGTGTGGAAAGTACTATTCAAAGTCATGAAAGGCAAGGATCTACAGCCAAGATTACTCTATCCAGCAAAGCTATCATTTAGAATGGAAGGGCAGATAAAGTGCTTCCCAGACAAGATAAAGTTAAAGGAGTTCATCATCACCCAGCCCTTATTATATGAAAGATTAAAGGAACTTTTTTAAGAAAAAGAAGATAAAAAATATGAACAGCAAAATAACAAGAAACTCACAACTATCAACAACTAAACCTATAAAACAAAAAGAAACTGAGCAAACAACTAGAACAGGAACAAAAATCACAGAAATGGAGATCACATCTAGTGTTATCAGAGGTGAGGGGAGGGGAAAAATGGAGGAAAAGGTACAAGGAATAAGAAGCATAAATGGTAGGTACAAAAATAGACAAGGGGAGGTTAAGAATAGTATAGGAAATGGAGAAGCCAAAAAACTTATATGTATGACATATGGATATGAACTAAGGCAGGGGGTGCTGGAGGATGAGAGGGGGTTGTGCTTTTAAGTGGCACATATGAGATTGTGATCACTTAATTTGGAGGTTTGGATTCACAGACAATAAAAACCCCAAGTAGAAGGTGAATAGTTAAGCAATTTATTAAGCAAGAGCAAAGAAAAAGCAAGAGCATACATCACCAGACAGGAAATCACCAACACCTGAATACAGAC
The DNA here is from genome assembly GCA_004027475.1 of Anoura caudifer. NCBI lineage: Eukaryota > Metazoa > Chordata > Mammalia > Chiroptera > Phyllostomidae > Anoura > Anoura caudifer. The sequence goes on along the minus strand of PVKU01001850.1, from coordinate 193,658 downwards.
ACTAGGGAATCCTGGAGACAGCAGCATTTGGGGTTTGTCTGGGAAAAGCTCTGAGCGAAGCACCCTACCCTCAGGTGGGATGCCAAAGTCTCACTTTGGGGGCTCTGGTTAAATATGTTTTAGACAGAATTGGCTATGTGCCAAGGACCTTTTGTGACTTGACTGACTAATTGTTCCCTCCAGGAGAATAGCCAGTTCTTCCCCAAGGGAACGATCAGTGTTTACAGGTACTGAGTTAAAAATTAATGGTGCTTAGTTTTCCATGGAGAAGGGCTAGTTCTCCTCGGAAGACAGCACACCTGTATTTCATTCTTACAATAAAAGTTCATGGCTCAGGCATAAACAGGGGGGATTCTTAATATTTCTTTAACCTATCAGGGTTGCAGTGCAGAGGGTGATAAAGGGGAGAAAAAAATGGGACAACTGTAATAGCATAATCAATAAAATATACTACTACTCTAATAATAATAGTAATAATAATAAACTAGCATAAATGGAATAAATAACAAAATGAGCTTACCACAGTAAAAAATGATCTGGCCCTGGAAGAAATTAAGATGCCTTTTAATTTATCATAGTAGATTAAGAAAACATAAATAAAGCCATATATTATATAAATAGTAAGGAAATTTGAAAAGTGCATTACTTATCTGGACTTTGATATTTCCCATCTGGAAAACACATCTCCAACCCTTGTTTTTCGATATTGTTATAGTCATTATATAACCTATTCTTCACCCAGGTGAGCAGCTGTGAGTATACTGAAGGCTGCCAGTGATACTGGTTTCACATCCCTTCCTATAAGCAATCCATTTATGTGAAATGGAAATAAAGCATGCAGAAATTCCCTTGGATCTGAGAGTAGGGTTTCCCCCAGCTGAATTGTTTGATCAGCATAAATCAGCTATAAATACCAGCCAATCAGAGTTTAGGAGGTAAAAGTATTTCCTAAATAAATGTGATTCCCAAGAGCATGTTCTTTAAAGAATTTCTGAGGCTTGAAATCCAATAGAGGACTGACTCAGTAGAACTTCCCTCTACCACTATGAAGAAAAGTGGTGCTCTTTTGCTTTTGGGTATCACCTTCCTGTTACTGATTGGAGTTCAAGGTAAGGAGTTCTGAGTTACATTAGGTTAGTAAAGTCAGAGATTTAAACTGCTGTAAAAGCCTCTTGATTTGCACAGTAGAGGTGATTGCTTCTTGTGCTTCAGAAAGTGATATGAGTCACTCATAAAAGCTTCTCAGTGATGTTATATATTATACAAAGTTCATATCTTAGACGTTCCAAATTAAAAAAGTCTTCTCAGACTTAGTGTGTGAATTCCTGGCATGTTGTAAGTGTCTGTTCTTAACCAATTAAAGATCCAATAATCAGAAAAAAATTTCTAATCTGTTTACTATCTATGTTACTTTGAGCAAATTAGTGAACTTTTCTAGATTTAAATTCCATCAGCTGTAATGTGGAGATTTTATAGTTATGCTTTTTCTACCTATCTCATGATGTGTGGCATATAGTAAGCACTGAGTAAATATATATTTTTAATATAATATATAATTATATATTATATAATTCTTACTATTGTTATATAATTCTTATATATCATATATAAACATATTTTTAAAAATTTAAAAGAAAGAATTAAGAAATGAAGATAGTCCTGGCTGGGTAGCTCAGTTGGTTAGAGCATCATCTCAATAGGCCAAGGTTGCAGGATTGATCCCTGATCAGGGGACATACAAGAATCAACCAATGAGGACATAAATAAGTGGAACAACAAATTGATTTCTTTCTTTCTTTCTTTCTTTCTTTCTTTCTTTCTTTCTTTCTTTCTCTTTCTCTCTCCCTCCCTTCCTGTCTTTCTCTCTCTCTTTCTGTCAAATCTATTTTTAAAAAGGAATGAAGATAGTGTATTTTAAAGAATTTCCAGAAGTTTAAAGTACTATTGAAAAGCAAGGCAGTGGGGAGGATGACAATGGTGGTGATAACTGATTGTTATATGTAGAGCTTTCTGTCCAAACCAACACCAACTATATTCTACTAAGGTCACATAGTACATGGCTTTGGGAAATGATTAGGAAACTGTGGTCCATATAGCACACATGAATTAGGTGTCTATGTGTCTGGCATGCAATAGGCATTTCCTAAATATTGTGAACATCTTTTTTCCTAAAGTTGTATAATGTGGTAGTTAAGAGCAATGCCTTTGGACTCAAAGTCTGTATCTGCCCCCTAAAAGTTGAATGACTTCATTCTTAACTTATTTGAACTTTAGCTTTTTGTCTATAAAATGGAGGTAATATTTACTTCAAAAGTTTGTGACCATGTTTATTAGACACTCAGTAAATGATAGTAATAACCATGACTAAGTCAAATACATAATTTTTATGGATCACTGAAGTTGAGACATTGCCCTACACCAGCGCGTGCTACCCATTCTCTTTCCCTTAGGATCTCCAATGATGAGGAACAGACGCTGTTCCTGCATCAACACGAAACGAGGGATAATCCACTTAAAATCCTTAAAGGACCTTCAACAGTTTCCCCCAAGCTCTTCTTGTGATAACACTGAAATCATGTAAGTAAAATGTCATCCAACATGCATACATCATATTAGCAGAAACATTAGCAAAAAAAAAAAAAAACTAAGTAATTTCTGGTAGAGATTAGGGACAAATGTTTATATATTACAAAAATAATACATGTTCATTGTAGAAAATGTTTAATGCAGATAACCCAAAAGAAGAAAATAAATATTTATAATTCCTTCATCCAGCGATAAATACTGTTAACTCCTTGATATGTAGTTTTCCAGATCTCTCACATTTGCTTTGTGTGTACATATATAAACACAAAGTATGTATACATATATTTACAAATACAATGTATATACACAAATAAAATCATACATTACATACTGTTTTGTAATCGTTTTTTCATTAACATTATATCATGAACATTTCTTCATGTCAGTAAATCTTCTGTAATAATATCATCTTTTTCTAATAATATCATTTTTAATGGCCAAATTATATTCCAGCATGTGGATGTACCATAATCTGTATGATCAATGCCCAAATGTAGGTTACTTCCAGTTTTTTGCTATTGAAATTAAACTCATTATGGCAATATTGTATCTTAAATTCTTTCCTATTAATAATACCTTTCTAGAGAGTAGAATTTCTAGGTTAAAGTATATGCATACTTTAAGTCTTTGAAGCCTAAATCAAGGATGATATGGAGAATGGCTACTCTTAGTCTCAGAGTGTACTGAAAATTTAAAGAAAACAATCTTTAAATTATTCCTGGAGAGTCTGCTGTATGATTTAAAAAATTCAATCAGTCTGTTAATCTTGTTTTAGAATAACATTTTATTATGTTTTAAGTAGTTTTGTTAGAAAATTTGGCAAAATTCATGCTGATTTTTATTGTTTTTGCAAAAAAGTAGGCATTTTATTTTGCTTCTTCAGTTCAGCATCAATAGCTATTTCCAGAACAAAAGAACCAATATCATCTGTAGATGTGAATTTCTCCCATTGCATATGCCTGTTGGATATTTGAAATTTATGGTTATGTGCTATTCTAGAAATTTATCTATTCCCCTCACTCATTTAGAAAATGAAAAGGCAGGTGAAGGGATTAGTCAAAGAATATATATGCCTAGCTCATGGACAGACAATAGTGTGGTGAAGTCCAGGGGAGGTGGGGGGCAGGGGCTGGGTGGAGGTGGATAAAGGTGGAAGGAAATGGGGGACATCTGTAATTATTGTCAGCAATAAAAAAAAAAGAAGAAAAGGCAGGAAAAAGACTAGAAGTCTCAGATGCTTATAGTAAAGCCGTAAGTACACTCTAATTGGGGAAGCACTTAAATTATGAAAAGTTTTTTAAAAATATCTTATTGCTATTTCTTTGGCAGCGCTACAATGAAGAATGGGAACCAAACATGTCTAAACCCAAATTCAAGAAATGTGAAAAAATTGATTAAAGAGTGGGAGAAACAGGTTGGTGAAAAGTAGGAACAAAATGTTCTTTCTCTTAAAAATTAACTGGAAGACAAAGAATCTATGTAGTTCTTTTAAAGGTAGTTTTAAAATTTGTATTATTCTGCTCCTATTTTGTTCCTAGAATGATATACTCACTTGAGGAATAGTTGTATTCCTGCGGAGAGTATCTCTTGTCTATCACACCACTAGAATGTAGGTTCCATGAGGGTAGGGAGCTTATCTTTCTTATTCAACACACTAAATATGTATTGAATTGAACAGTAGTCTACTGAGGATAGAAATGTAATAAGATATACTACTTTCCTACTGTAGCAAATATTCTAACGATAAATTAATGTACAATGTGGCCTTGGCCAGGTATCTCCATTGGTTGAAGCATCAATACGATATGCCAAGATTGTGGGTTTGATCCCCAATCAGGGCACATACAAGAATCAACCAGTGAATGCATAACTAGGTGGAACAGCAAATCTCTCTCTGTCTCTGTCTCTAAATATATATATATATAAAATATATATATATTTTTTATATAATTATATATATATATAATTAAAGCACAATGTGAAATATAAAATAAAACATGTACAAGAATTTTGAAGATTATAGAAGAAGGAGTAATTAATTTTGCTGGAGAAAAGGACAAGGAGAAACTATTAAGGAAGAGTTTTTATATCAGGTGACATTTGATTTGGGTCTTGAAGGTTAAGTAGTTTACCAGGAGGGTAAGGATATCATGAAAGAGAGAATAAAATCATGAGACAGTTTTCCATGTTCAAGGAGCCTTGGGTTTATATGGAGTTTGTAGGGAAGGAATTAAGGAATTGAGGTTAAAAGGTAGACCAGGACCAAGTGGGAAGAACACTGTATGACACTCTGAGGTGTTATGTTTGAAGAGGACCACAGAATATGTAGTGGGGAGTGTGGCTTCCGGAGCCTGACAGGCTAGTGGTTCTGCCAAACACTAGCTATGCAACTTTGGTCAAGTTACCCTCTCCAAGCCTCCATCTCTCCATAAGAGAAAAGTGGATGATAATAGTACCAACCTCAGAAGGTTGTACTTGGGACAGTTAGGCTGTAAGCAAGGTTGGAGTGAGGGTAGTAATAAACTAGGAGAGTGGGCAAAAAAAGGACTTCAAAATTGGAGAACTTCACCTCCTCCTCAAAGTGGGTGAAGAAGAGAGAATCAAAAGGAGCCCCTTTGAGAGTGCAGCAACTTTAAACCGGTTTTGAGGATAAAGAAGGACCACAGTCTGGAGAGTTCAAATATTGTATAAGAAAGGAAAAATGGTAAGATGAAGAAACATTGCCTTTTTTTCCCCCTCTCTTTGCAGGCCAGCCAAAAGAAAGAGCAAAAGAAACGGAAAAACATTGAAAAAGGCAGGAAATTTTAAAACAGTTAAAAGATCTCAATGTCCTCAAAAGAAGACTATATAAGCAGCCACTTTACCAACAAGCATTTTGTGTTAAAAAGGTGTTTTTTTTTTCATTATACTGAAATAATTGCAGTAGGGGATGGCCCCTTAATCCATAAGCTTGCTTATCTGACTAAAAATTTTAAAGCATCATTATAAAATTGTAATTAAAGCTAGAAAGTGGCTTTTAAAATCCAAAAGTTAAGAATTGTTAGAGGCTATTGTTTGTCTTTATTCTTCCACCTACAACCAGCTGAATTTCATCACACTTAAGAGCATGATCTTAGTAATACCCACATGGGGACAATTCCCACACAAACACATCCAACACTCAACAGCTGACTGAGCAGCCCTATGCTTCCAAGATCACAGCCTGCAGTCTCCAGAGAGTATTCTGAGGCAAGCCAGCCAGCCCTAGCTTCATCAGCATGCTGAGAAGCCAAGCAGTTTGGAATTGAGCTGGACCTCGCCGAGCTGCCCTGGCCATCGGCATCTGTAATTGAATCAGCCTACAGGCTTCACATGCAATGTATCTGCGAGATAAATGCTATTTCTTTTTTCTGGGGACCACCACTGGTGAACACTAGCACTTCACCTTCAGAGTCTTCTATCTCCCTCTTGAGACAATGCGACTCCATCTTGCCTGCCCAGGCTGACTACATTATTTCTGTTGTTCCCTTTTGCCTCAGTCAAGCCAGTTCCTCACTGTTCAACCACAATTCAGTGCCTGCCTCCTCTGCTACGCAGGCCATAATCTTGCTGACCTGGTTCGTAGCTCCCATTCTTTCCCCGACACCCCACAGGCCTGCCGTCTTCTCCCCACTCATCTTCACTTGACCCAGGCTTCAAGATTCAGTTCGATCTAGACTTAAATGAAACCTCCCGGACACTTGGATTATCTTAAAACTCTTATTTCACTTGTGCTCCACACCACTCAAGTGAGCACTTACTTATTTTGAATTGTTTTTGGTGTTAATCTATCTCTCCAACCAGATTGTCAGCTTCTTAAGGATAGGGGCCACACTTTATTTCCCTGAAATTGCCACTGTGCCTCATATACTGTAGAACCCGGTTTTGGATAATTTCTAGTTGCAGGTGTTACAAGTAGGAGGGCAACCAGACCATCTCCTCAGAGTGGGAGCTGGCTATCTATTGGCTGCTCAATATTAAGTACTCCCTAGTAACTTCTTGTAGTCATTATCTTCTGGCCACTGTCACTGCAGCCACCGGGGATGATGCAATATCCTTGTCTTATTATGACAGGATGTTAACTTGGCCACTTCAGCAGATAAGAAGGAAATGTTTAAATATTTGTGGATATTCTGAACTGTTTTCAAAAAATATACAAGGAAACTAGGATGATAGAATCTTACAATGAGACTCTTCCAAAGGAAGTCTTAGAAATCAACCAGTGTCTGACCTTTCCCCCACCCTCTACAAAAATTCCTTCAGTACCATTCCTGACAAGCCTCAGTTTTCTGTGATCTGACAAGAAAGCCACCAACATCCTTTTGGAAACTCATTGTAGGTAAATATGGATGTCATTGTCATTAAATGTCTTTAAACTTTTTTCAGAGTGTGTAAAATATAGTGATTATTGATGACCTCACCAGGCCTCATGAAGAAAGGAGGTTTCAAGGTACCAAGAGCTAGAGGGAGCAGCACATCCCCTTAGTGGAGACATGGCTGGTATCCACTTAACCTCTACAGGGCTCGGAAACTCTCTTGAAGAGGAGGTTCAGTGAACTGTGTAGGGCCAGAATTTAAACATATAACCTACTTTCCCAAGTTTTGTTACTCCTTACACGGCAGATGATTTTCAGTGATGGCCAGTGGTGATCCTGCCCACACAGCGTCTTAGCTAATCCTGAAACTCTAGCTTCTTTCATGCAACTTCCCTGAAAAATCTAAATGGCCCCTAATTTGAGAGTCTGTGACCTAGTTACCATACATCTCACAGATAAAGTGGACAGTGTATAACTAATAACCAGACACCACATGTTATGACATATGTGTAAATGATAATCATTCACCATCTATATATGCATACTCTCTAAGCAAATAATTAAGTTCAAAGCAGTAGTACCATATATACCTTGTACTCTGAAATAATTTCTTTGTTAAGACAATGGTATCAATAAATGAATCATTAAGCAGAAAACAAATCTTGACTTTTTTATTGTCTTGAACATACACCTCAACTATGACGCACTTAACAGTAACTCTCAGATGTCTTTATTCATTTGCTTTCATCTCAAATAAGGTGTAAGTAAGATAAGGACATAGAAGCCCTTTAAAAGGCTCACTGGAGACAGAAAAAAGTCTATGGAAAATGTGACAACAATACCTTATAACAAACATTGATTTATAAGATTTTATGTAGCATGAAATTTATTTTCTAATCCAGAAGAATAATTCTATTCCAATGAGATATATACCCAGGGAACAAACAAAAAAAAGTCCTCTTTCACATATTCTAAAAGTATATATGTTCAAATATTATAAGACCTTAAGTAATTATGGTGGAGATCTAAGCATAAGAGTGCAGGAAATTTTGGCTGGAGGTATGCAGTACGGGCTCTAAGAAGGTTGGGGGTAGGCAAAGAGTATCAGCCTGGTACATTTGAAGCCAGACACTTGGGCGGGTGGCAGCTGCTGATTGTGGACATGACTACGCACAAGGGCCTTGACCTGAAAAACAGCAGAGTGCTGTGCAAAGAGCTAAGATTCTGGATTCTGAGATATCCGGGTTAAGATCAAAAGCCCACCACTTACTAGCAGTGTGACCTTGGCTCACATATGCTGTTCAACATTCCTGTGCATTAGTTTCCTCGCTCAGGGCTGCGGTGAGAAACAGACCCAGCGCAGATCCTGGTGCTCACAGAGTACCGAGTGTCAGTTCCACCCTTGACTGTTTACCTCTGTTGCCCCTTCCTTGCAGTGAAGGGTGTTTCTAGGACTGAAAAAAAAAAAGATAGTATGTAGGAAAAAGGAGATTAACAGACTGATTGACTGGTTCTCCATATCTATATTTTCATACTCAAAGTCCAGGCCATCAGTTTCTCTTTCTGAGGCTGTATAACAGCCTCCTATTTTCCCTGCTGCTCCCTTTCTTCAACTTTCATCTTCCTTCCTCACCCTTCACGACAGTCAGAACGCTCCTTTCAAAGAATAACTTACAGAATACCACCACCTTGTTTAAAATTCAGTAATTTAGCCCTGACTGGTGTGGCTTAGTTTGTTGGGCAGCACCCTGCAAAGCAAAAGGTTGCCAGTTCGATTCCTGATTGGGGCACATGCCTCGGCTATGCATTTAGTCCCCAGTCTGGGTACAGTTGATCGAAGTTTCTCTCTCACTTGATGTTCCTCATCCTTTCTTTTCCCCCCTTTTCCTCTCTCTCTAAAAATAAATTAATTAAAAATTTTTTTAAAGTAATTTAGAATGACATCAACCATACCACAGCCTACCAAGCCATATATGAGTTAAGCTATGCCTGCTTCTCTGACCATGCTCCCTCCCTCATTTATTGAGCCCCAACCTCACCTTTCTGTCTCTCAGACACACTGAGTTCATTTCCTTCTCAGGGCCTTTGCATATGCTGTTCCCTCTCGTGCTGGGTTGTACTATATATCCATTTGGTTAAGCTGGGACCTCTTTCCCAGAATCCCCTTTCCTGGGTGATTCTAGGTTAGATTTAGCCAAAGAGACACTTGTGTGAAATTTATGAAAAAGAAGTGAAGGAGTGGCCATTACTCTTGATTAGACATAATGACAGACACCTTGGTCTCCACGGATCCCAGCTTCCCCTTGCTCTCTTCTGTGTTTACCTTGTCTTCATGACTGTTGGCCTCATGACCAACCATGGTCCCGGGCCCTCCACCAGATCTTGGAAGTGTTCCCACAGAGGCTGTGGTTACCGAGAAGCAGTGGCTTCCCACAGGCCCCTAGCAGTCCCATTTGGCATCTAGACAGGCTTGCCTTCTTGGATGTCTGTCAGGAGCTCTTATTTATCCAGCTGTACCCATGCTTCTGACGGCTGCGTCAGTGAATCTTTCTCCAGTCCCCTGACTGTCCGCCCAGACTTTCCCTTCTTGAGATCCCCCCTCATCTGTTGTAAGACCTGATTCCTGTAGTAAATCCTTTACTTCCATAACACTCAGAATGGCTCTGCTTCCCTAACTAATACACCTGTACCTGAAATATTCCTCTTTGCGTGGCTGTTCCCACCTCATCATTTGAATTTCAGCTTAAATGCCACTTCAGTCTCCTTCCTCACCACCCTTAGTGAAATAGCCATCCCCTCCCAGACCCTCTAGTGTGGTGCTTTCCAAAGTGGGGTGTGTACCCTATGGGTGGATAAAATTAGTTTATAATGTTTAATAAATTAAAACATTTGAACATAATATATGTAACATATAACATTTTTTGGCTTAAAATTTACCTTTTTTAAAAATATATATTTTTATTTTAATTGTTGTTCTTGAACAGTTTTCTGTCTTTTACTCCCATCCCAGCCCACCACCCCAGCCCTCCCTACCTCCCTCCCATTTCTGCCTCCCCAATTTTTATCCATGTGTCCTTTATACTTGTTGCTCTAAACCCCCCCTTTTCCCCTGATCTTCCCTCCCCTCTCCCCTCTGGTGACTGTCAGCCTGTTCTCAATTTCAGTGTCTTTGGTTATATTACGCTTGTTTGTTTGTTTGTTTTGTTGATTAGGTTCCTGTTAAAGGTGACATCATATGGTATTTGTCTTTCACTGCCTGGCTTATTTCACTTAGCATAATGCTCTCCAGTTCCATCCATGCTGTCGCAAAGGGTAGGAGCTCCTTTCTTTCTGCTGCATAGAATTCCATTGTGTAAATGTACCACAGCTTTTTGATCCATTCATTTACCGATGGGCACCTAGGTTGCTTCCAATACTTGGCTATTGTAAATTGTGCTGCTATGAACTTTGGGATGCACAGGTTCTTTTGGATTGGTGTTTCAGGGTTCTTAAGATAGAATCCAAGCAGTGTGATTGCTGGGTCAAAAGATAGATCCCTTTTTAGTTTTCTTAGAAAATTCCATACTGCTTTCCATAGTGGTTGTACCAGTCTGCAATCCCACCAACAGTGCACTAGGGTCCCCTTTTCTCCACAACCTCTCCAACACTTGTTGTTTGTTGCTTTGTTTATGATGGCCATTCTGACCAGTGTGAAGTGGTATCTCATTGTGGTTTTAATTTGCATCTCTCTGATAGCTAGCGATACTGAACATCTTTTCATGTGTCTCAGGATCCTCTGTATGTCCTCCTTGGAGAAGTGTCTGTTCAAGTCCTTTGCCCATTTCTGTAACATATAACATTTTAACAAATAAAAAAGGAACTGAAGATTTACTGAACCCAGCAATTGATACTGGCATCTTCAGTCAATGCCTTTGTCTGGCAGTGGTCTGTCATGTGCCAATTCCACAACATGGAGGGACTGGCAGGTGGCCTCATTCAGTCACTCACTTTCTGCACATTGCAACAACAAGTTGCTACTAATGTGGGCACAGTCCTCTTCAGCTAATTCTAAACTACAGGATTATGAAGATTATAAGACAGATTGCTAACTAAGCCAAACTTCACGAAATAGGCAAGTGGCTTTAGAATATTTCTACTAAGAAAGCCATATAGAACGTAATACTAATAATGTGAATGCAAACTAGTATAAGAATATGCTCACTCTGCCCTCAGCTTTTCCCCTGCTCCATTATTTATCTGCTCCCCTCAACAACCCCCTGCCCCACCCCCATCGACCTGACCTTCACTCAGACATATTCAAGTCTTGCTTTTCCATGACTCCATCCCAGAATGCTCCTGGTCACACTGAAATCCTCTCCTGTGACTTCCCTGTCATAAAGTGACTATAATTATTAAGAATTCTTCTCTGAAATAAAATTTAAATTATTTTGCTATACCAGAAAGCAGTTTGTATCTAAACAAAGTTTATACATTGGAGCAATTGGTAAAGAAATCAGTAAACATAGTTCATCTGTAAACTGTACTTTTGAATTTAAATGCCAGTGTTATCTCAGTCAGTTAATTAAAAGAGAGGTATTTCTTTATCTCTCCTGGGAAAATGCAAATTTGCTTTCTTATTAAAAAGGATATAAACAGACAGATTGCAAACACAGGTGCTTTAGGGTACTATCACTTTCCTTTCTGGCATGTCTACAGACAGAATGAAATAAGGTGAGAAAGATAAAGAGGCAATCTTCCAGTACTGGTAAGGAATTAATTATCTCCAAGTTTAAAAGAACACCTGTGGCATTTTGACACCAAGTTACTTGAAAGTTTAAAGGAGGGTTTTTGACCCTACATTTTAAGGAAGTACATAAATCACAAAGGAGCAATCAAACCAAAGTCTATGAATAAGATCATGAACTGGGGTACGTTGATAAAGGAGTAGAGAGAAAGATGTCATATTGTATGTAACTATTTGCTTTCTGTAAAAGTCTGCTATACAAATAAAGAAATTCCATTCTTTAAATATAGTATTTCATTATACTGTTTTAAGTTGACTGTTGAGAGAGAGAGAGAGAGAGAAAGGCAAAAGTTGCTGGCATTTCCTTCTCCAGGGAACCAGGCGGAGGCGCTCTCCCGCCCAGCCAGGAATCATGCCTGGCCTTTTCCCTTCCCCCTCCTGTTTCCCTGGGCAAACTATCTTTGCCTTTCTCATGCCTAAGCTCAAAGGGCCCTTCTTCTGCCTCTGTAACTTGTTTCCTGAGCCTACACAGCCCAGCTGGCTCACTTCTACTACCCCTGTAGATTTCTAAATAAACTTTCTCTTATAATTTGGGGGAAAAAAGAATAAGAGACAATGATCTCTAAGGTTTCTCACAAAACATTATTTATCCCCTTTCACGGTCTGTCCAGTATACCATAGTTTTTGCTTAATAGATACCTGATGGCTTAATTTGGCCACCCTTTATAATGACACTCCCTGTACTCTTTTAAATATGTTTATATTTTAAAATAACTGCCATGGGGAACTAGTTTAAGACTGCCAGAATGTAAGAAGTCCACTTCTCTGGTCTTAAATTATTTTGATAACAATGAGATGAAAATCCAAAGACTCCAAAAGGGTATTTATTCTCATATGCAATGCCAAGTAATGCCCAGGTAGCTCTCACATTGCTCCATTCCTCTGCTTGAAGGTAAGATTCTCTAATTGTCCAATTACCCCTGTGGGTCTCACAAGTGGGGGGCAGACAACAAAAGGGAGGCTGTTCCTTTTGTAACCGAGTCCCTGGGGATAGCATAACCAAGGGAGGGGAGAGAGGTGTGCACAGCACTTTTAATTATTTCTTGAAGTAAGAAGGATCTTTGAGGTTGTGGACCCCTGAGGACTTCTCACCACAGTTTTCATATCACTTGCATTACAGAGGAACCAGTGTCTTCCTAACAATTCCAAGAAATAAAAAGCAAGCAAGCATGATTTATAAGCAAAGAAAGAAATAGGGAATTTATGCACATTACATGTTCTCTCCCCTTATTGTAACTTGTCTTCTGGAAAGGGCACAACAAATCCTTACAGACCTGTCTTGGAAATAAAATTTAAAAATACTACCTGCAGGACTTCCGGCCAAGATGGAGGGGTAGGTGGACATACTGTGCCTCCTTGCACAACCAAAATTAAGGACAACAAAGATTTAGAAACAAGAAAACAAGCAGAACTGATGGAAAATTGAACTGTACGGAAGTCCAACAACCATTCATCTAGACCAGTAAGAGGGGCAGAATCATGGCAGGAAAAAGTGGAGGTTGGCAGACCTGGGCACGCAGGCAGCAGTGGCTGGCAGATCCCAGGTGTGCAGGCAGCAACTAGTAGACCCCAGGCACACAGGTGGCGGCTAGCAGCTCCCTGGACACAGGGTGGCAACAGTGCAGACACAGTGAGGCTGTGCAAGGCGGCTGGCTGACCAGGTGGTCCCACATTCGTGCACAGATAATCCAGGTGAAGGGGAAGCAGTGGCAGAAGGGACTGGAATCCAAGAGAGGAGCAAGTACCATTGTTCCCTCTCGGACCCCGCCCTCACATACAGCATCACAACCCAGCGACTGGGCTGCCCCGCCCTGGGGAACACCTATGGCTCAAACAGGAGAACAAATCAAAGCCCCAGAGCCAATTCATCTAAGCAACCAAGAGATAGCCAACCTATCAGATACACAGCTCAAAGCCCTGGTAATCAGGATGCTCACAGAATTAGTTGATTTTGGTCGCAAATTAGATGAACAAATGAAGGCTACAATAAGTGAAACAAAGAAAAACGCACAGGGAACCAATAGAGATGGGAGGAAAAGTGGGACTCAAATCAATAGAGTGGACCAGAAGGAAGAAAGAAACAACCAAATAGAAAAGAAGGAAGAAACAAGAATTCAAAAAAAATGAGGAGAGGCTTAGGAACCTCCAGGACATCTTTAAACATTCCAACATCTGAATTATAGGGGTACCAGAAGGGGAAGAAGAAGAGCAACAAGTGGAAAACTTATTTGAATAAATAATGAAGGAGAACTTCCCCAATCTGGCAAAGGAAATAGACTACCAAGAAGTCCAAGAAGCTCAGAGAGTCCCAAAGAAGTTGGACCCAAGGAGGAACACACCAAGACACATCATCATTACATTAGTCAAGATGAAAATGAAGGAGAGAATTCTAGAAGCAGCAAGGGATAAGGCCACAGCCACCTACAAAGGAGTTCCCATCAGACTGTCAGAGGATTTCTCAAAAGAGACCTTACAGGCAAGAAGGGGCTGGAAAGAAGTATTCCAAGTCGTGAAAGGCAAGGACCTACATCCAAGATTGCTCTATCCAGCAAAGCTTTCATTTAGAATGGAAGGGAAGATAAAGTGCTTCTCAGATAAGGTCAAGTTCAAGGAGTTCATCGTCACCAAGCCCTTATTATATGAAATGTTAAAGGGACTTATCTAAGAAAAAGAAGTTAAAAAATATGACAGTGGAAAGACAGCAAACTCACAGATATTAAGGGCCACACCTAAAACAGAAGTGAACTGGGCAAACAGCTAGAACAGGAATAGAAACACAGAAATGGAGATCACAGGGAGGGTTAGCAACAGGGGAGTGGGAGGAGGAGAGGGGTGGTAAAGGTGTAGAGAGTAAGTGGCATAGACAGTGGGTGGAAGGTGGACAAGGGGGAGGGCAAGAATAGCGTGGGAAATGTAGAAGCTAGAGAACTTATGACACATGGACATGAACTAAAGGGGGAGAATGTGGGTGGGAGGGGGTGTGCAGGGTGGAGGGGAGTGATGGGGGAGAAATGGGATGACTGTAATAGCATAATCAATAAAATATATTTTAAAAAAGAAAAATGGAGCAAATTATTAAAAAAACCCTACCTGCAAACTATTATACTTTCCATGAGATAGAAACATTATATAATGGTATTAGAAGATCTTAGGTCCCAAGATGAGAATTTTTCTAATGGGTTCCTATACCAGTGAAAATCAGGAACAGCCAGACTCAATCACATGAATAGTCTTTCCATAGTCAAATTAATTCTGTAGTAACCACAGAACAAAGCAGTGAATGGCATCAGGTTCATCTCACATAGCCAAGAAATTTGGCAAAAGGATAAGGGCAAGCCTTTGTTTCTGTTACCCATTGATGAGATTAAATAATGGCATATGGTACAGTGGTCTATTCACCAAATTATCAGAGATCTTTCAAAGGCAACTAAAATGTTATCATGCTTTGAGGTTTTAAATGTAAAGATACAGAAAATAAAACCACTAAATGATTCTTGAGAAAAATCTTGACTTTAAGAAATTGGCTACAATGGTTTAAGAGAAAAAACAAATCAAAGAAAGATGATGGAACTAGTCCCTGGTGAGCTTGAGTTGATAGATGTGTCCAAAGGCAGACTCAATAGTTCTCACCATCCACAAAGAGGAAAGGTAGATGGAATTGTGGGCAAAACTCACATGAAGCTGTAGAGAGAGGGGTGGGGGAAAGAAAGAACAATAAAAAATTAAACTTGCCTTGAAAAGAACTAAAATTTCTTCTAGTACCAGTTTTCTGTCGACTTTGTATGAGGTCATTTTGTAAAATGTGTAATTCTCTCTTTGAAAAGAAAAGCATGAGCTCCCTCTAGTGGCTACACTAACAGTTTTTAAAAACATGTTTTTATTAGAAAAGTATTGAGACATGCTTGGATTTCTGAACATAGTTCTAGTAAGAAAGACAGTAACTAGAATTCACATGTTTTTTACTTACTCATTTTGAGGTGAATTTTGACTGTGGATGTCTAAAATGTTTTAATCTTACTTTAGTAAGTCACACAATTTAAGGATAAGAAACTAGAGATTGTTCATTCATTCAACCAACATTAACTGATTACCTCCTATTTGCCATGCATTGCTCCAAATGCAAAGGATAGGACAGTGAACAAAACAAAATCCTGATTAAACTCATAATCTAGTGCAGAAAGACAGACAATAAACAATTAAGCCCTCTAGGCTCCTCTAGGGTCCTATTTTTAGGATTAAAAATAAAGAAATTTTTAATCCACTTGAACTAAAATATTATGATTCATTCTATAATGAAAATAGGGTCTCTTCTGCAAAGCTAGAAAGGATATTTCCTGTTCTAGGATAATTTACTTAAGGTTAAGGATAACTTTGGGATCAAGAAAGGTGGAAATTGCCCTTTACAATTTAAGACTAAATATAGAAATGAATGTGGCATTGATCTGGCCAATGTATATTAAACATATGTACATCACATTGCACATAATATAACCATTACTAACATTTTAAAAATGCGTATTCAGTTGCTCACTCTAAATACATAGAGTTGTCCCTCGGGATCTGTAGGGGATTGGTTCCAGGGCCTTTTGCAGATACTGAAATCCACAGGTGCTCAAATCCCTTATTTCAAATGGCATAATATTTGTATGTAACCTACACACATCCTCCTGATTACTTTAAATCATTTATGTAGTACTTATAATAAAAATGCTATGACATAAATAAAATGTACTAATAAGAGGTAAATGCTATGTAAATTGTTGTTATACTATATTGCTTAAGGAATAATGACAAGAAAGTCTGTACATGTCAGTACAGATGAAACCATCATATGTAATTAGCTACACAGCACACATCAGCAACAATGCAACTTTTATTTCCCAAATGTTTTCTGTTTTCAGTTGCTTGAATCCAAGGATAAGGAACCCATGGACATGGAGGGCTAACTGTATTCAGTTAGCCACTCCCAGCCTTAATTTTTTTTAATCCTAAACCAAGGACATTTTTTTTCATTGCTTTTAGAGAAAGAGGAAAGTGAGAGAGAGAAACAAGCATTAACTGGTGGTTGTCTCCTGCACACACTCAGACTAAAGAAGGAATGCACATCTGGGTAGGGGGTCCCAGGCACTCGCACCTGGACAAGGGATTGAACCCACAACCTAGATATGCACCCTGACTGGGAATCCACCAACCGAGCCACACCTGCCAGGGTGGCCTTAATTTTTTTATCTATAAAAAACAAACAAAAAAATACTGCCATCAGGGTGTTTTGGGGGTAACATGAGCCAATCTACATGCCCTCCTTGGATTAGCATGTAAAGAGTTTCTTCATCTGCTGCATAACCTCATCCAACTCATTTTCCTCATCTCCTTTTGTGATGCACACTTCCCTTCCAACCTTTAGTCACAGCAAACTTCTGGCCATCCCTTAAATCCACTAGATTTTTTTCAAACCTTCGTACCTTTATATAGTCTATTTTCTTTATTTAGAAAGCCTTTCTTTCTTTCCTGCAGAACAACTCACCTTTCAGAATTTCAATCAAATGATACCAAAAACTGTGAAACATTCTGATTCCTCTAGGCTGGTTTGTCCTCTATTGCTTCCATTGATCTATTGTAAGAACTCTTTTATTCACTTTAAACAGTGTCCATCTTTTTGTCTCACTCATTGATCTGTGAGTTTCTTCAGGGCAAATGTCCGTGCCTTATTTATTTTTGTATTTCCAGCACTACTCTAGTGCCTGATATATAGATTGTGAATAAAAGCTTGTGACATAGCCGGAGTGCCTTATTCACAAGTCACATTCTGGTGACTCAAGATGAGTATTCGTAGCACATAAGCTTACAAATTTGACAGGAAATATATTAAATGTTAACATATTTTGCTTTGAGAATGCTTTTTCCCTCACTAATACAACCTAACCAAATATATTTTTTAAAATTATGTATATGAATGGGTTGTTTTAAAAAAGATTTATTGCTTACATTTCTTAATAACTACACAAGCACTAGATTCAATTATTAATAAAAATAAGTCATTTTCCAAATGAAGCTGAAAACCTAATCACATTTTTGCATAGTGTTCTTGATTTTGTGTGTGCTCAGATGTAATCAAAGTTGTCGTGTTTTGGCCAAGTCACAGATGACCTTGACTGCAGTTGGTGTTCTGTGAAATTGTTTATTGTCAGCAGGAAAACACCACTGTCCACCGACTGATGCCAAACTAGTTACCAGCCGACAGCTGTCACGCTACTTTCTTCTTTCTCATCTAGATACAATCAAGACTGCCTGGATTGAAATCTCAGCTTCCTTATCAGCTATGAATTTAGACAGTCAACTTGTCTGAGGTTGTTTCCTCATTTACAAGGTGCAGGTAATTATAGTACCTATTTTAGAGAGATGTTCTGAGGATTAAACGAGTTAATACACGTGAAGTGCTTGGAACAGTGCCTGGCATAGGGTGAGTAATCAAGTGTATTTTTGTATTAACAACACCCTGTCTCATACATTCATTCACCACATATTTATTTTTGCACTATAACATTGTATAAATGTGTTTTCTTCAGATTACCAGGATCTGAATTTAAAACTCTGGCTGAATAGTCTTACAAAGGTTATAACAGTATCTGATATTTAAGCACAAATTAATTTTCATTTTTTAGTTTTTTATTAAAGATTTTATTTAGTTTTAGAGAAAGGGGAAAGGAGTGAAACATCAGTGTGAGGTTGCCTCTCAAGCGCCTCCTACTGGGGACCTGGCCCATAACCCAGACTTGTGCCCTGCTTGGGAATCGAACCAGTGATCCTTTTGAACCATTACCCTTTCGTTTGCAGGCTGGTGCTCAATCCTTTGAGCCACAGCCAATAGGGCTACTTTGCATTTTAAACCAATCAATATACCACCTTTTTGCAGTCCACATTCTTTGTCCTTATCTGGGTCACGCTGAGTTGAAACAATACGAAACACAAAAACACATTTAAAATTATACCCCCCAAACCCCCTTAATTTACGCCTCTCGTAACGCTCCCCCCGCCCCGAATAAAAATAGGATAACACTATCTACTCCCAACGACATTTTTAGCTTCTAACTACAGGATGTGGGATTAAAAATTTTTAAAAAGCAAACGAATAATCCTAATCTGTTTCACAAATTTGTGGGGATGATGAAATAAACTAATTTGCATGAAAAAGCTCTTTCCATTTCAGAATATCTCTGGAACGACACGCAGCAGCAGCGGCTAGCCGACGAGTAAAAATATCGTAAAACCCAACACACAGCATTTCGGCCGTGAAAGTAAGTTTGATACTCTGAGGCTCCCGTAGTCTATCTCACGGTAAGAGCCAAGATGGCGCCGCCTGCTGAACATCCCATGTGCTGTTTCCGGTCGTACTCGGAAGTACGATTACCGGCCGCAGCTGGGACGTCCGCTAATTTCCAGCAGTGTAGGTTTTCGTAAAACTGCTCATCGCGGAGCCAGTCAGCAGCCAGTATGTCCAACAGGAATAATAACAAGCTGCCCAGCAATCTTCCGCAGTTACAGAATCTGATCAAGAGGGATCCGCCGGCCTACGTGGAGGAGGTGGGATTGCGGCGCGGCCCAGGCTGACTTGTTGAGACACCCATCGGGTTGGGGAGGCGTGGAGTGAAGTTGGGATCCTGGATCGCCGCGGTTCTATTTTCGGGAAGAGAGAAAGGGTTGGAGAAGGGACATGCCTTATGGTTCGTTCCCCACCTCTTGGAAATGTGCTGTCCATTTGGAGTTTTCCTGCCTGCTCTATAGATTCCGCTGCCGTGGACCCTTAAAGATCTCATTTTGCGCTAGGGTTTATCTCCCGACTTCACAGAGATGGAGAGACAAATAACTCTCCCCCAATCTCCAACTTCCATGTAGGTTTCTGTTTTCTTTTCAGAAACTCTTAACTTGAATTAATTAGTAACACTTGATGAATCGTGTCTTAGAAGGCTTTCAACCGACTCTATTTCTTAGAAACTGCGCTTTGCGTTGGGCTGTGTTGGGAAGGAGGTAAAATTCTCAGGTTAAGGGACATACCCAGGAGCTTAGTATATCTCGTTAAGCCAGTATTCAATCTCCTTGGAAGCTTGCCTGAGCTGGATGTCAGAATATGCTTCGGGAAAAGATGAGGTTGAAAATGAGGTTAAGTACAGCTTGTGAAGGAATTTGTATACTGATCTTATACAAGTTGTGGACATTAAGCGTGTTTGAGCCAAAAAATGATAAAATGAAAGTGGCGATTTTAATATGTTAATTTGGCAGTTGTGTTCTTCAGGTCCTCATTTGTCTGACAGACATTAAGGAGGTATTTGCTAAGCATTTGCTGCAGTGGTTTGTGCCTTTTCTTCACTAGATTGTGATTTGTTCAATGGCTAACACAATTACTCATCTCTTGATTGCCTTTCTCATTTCCCTCCTCCCCCAACTTTTCACTTAGAAATATTTAATTGAATGCTTTTTAACAAATAGTGGTTTCATTGGTTTAGGTTTTCATTGGTTTCACCAGTATGTAGATAACCTTTCCAAGGAAAATAAAGAGTAAGGAAAAAATGCGAGAAATTGGGTTATACAGGCAAAACTCTAAGATGTGTAAAGCACTATACAGAACCATTGACAAAGTAATACTTGAGAGTCTGTAGTGCTGTATTTAAGAGAGTTGGCTTGAAAATTAACTCTAAATTCTGACCCTGCTGTTGACCAGTTCTGTTACTAGGGAGCAGTAATCCCTGAGTTTAAGGAGTTTTAATATGTAAGAAAGAGATCATTCTTACCTCAGAGAATTGCTCTTTTATTCATGTAAATACATATACAAATCTACATATATCTTACATACTATGTGTCAGTATAATTCTAGGCATAGGGGATACCATGATAAATACGACAGATTGAGGGCCTTCTTCTCTTGGACTTATGTTCTAGTGGTGGTAGACATATAGTGGTAAGGACTGAAGAAAGCAAAATTGGGTGTGAATATGCCCTGAGCATCTCAAGGCAGATAGTGGTGGCTGGGTGGCGTGGGGGTGGGGAAGAAGTGGGGTAAGGATCTTGCCAGAAGCACACTGAGCTCTAGGGTATTCTCCTTACTCCTGCCAGTGGTGGTAGGGAGTTGAGAGAGATTCTTCTTGAAAGTGTGTAGGGGCTGCATGCAGGTCTGTACCTTAAGTCCTACTCTTGGAGAAAGCTGAAGGCCTACCAATTTTGTTGGGGAGATCAAGAGTTATGTTTTAAAATGTCTGATAAACATCCAAACAAAGATATCAGACAAGTAATTGAGTACATGAATGTGGAGTTCACTAGGCTCTTTAGGGCTTATAATATAAAGAAACATTCATTCTCATAGTGTCAGTCTGTCTCACTCTCCCTCACTCTCCCATACACAAACACACTCCTTAAAGCTGTGGTCTGGGGATGGAGAGGAGGTACAGGGAACCAGCTGATGCTTGGCATGTAGCAAGTGCTGAATAAAAGGAAGCTATTATCGTTATTTCTATGTGTCTGTTACTTTTGGCTATTAACATGCCCTACCTATAACTCCAGGATAAAATCTTAGTATTTACAAGAATAAGGGAATTTTGACTGGTACACTTCATGTACTTGAGAAGTACATATTTTATATTTTCTGACACTGTATTTTTTAGAGCACAGATGAGTGCTCTGTATACAGAGACAATGTAGTAGGGGTCAATTAGATGATAAATGTCAAAATAGGGCTAGAATCTGAGATTTTGACTTTTGGCATTACTGTTTGTTACACTACATCACCTAGATTTCTGACAATAAAGGAAAGGATCTTTAGATCATCTATGATGTGCTTAGTTTTCAGAACTTACGTTGAAGCATGAAGGCAAGGAAGAAGTAGTGTTTCTGCATATTTTGCCACATATTTTTCTCCATGCCACTGTCAAAGACTTTTACTTTAAGTGATTTTTCATTCTGTATTGAGCAAGTCATATAATAAAAGGTGACCAACATAAATTTTATTTTTCTACAGTTTCTGCAGCAGTATAATCACTACAAATCCAATGTGGAGATTTTCAAATTACAACCAAATAAACCCAGCAGAGAGCTGGCAGAGCTGGTGATGTTTATGGCACAGGTAAGAAGATAATTTCTGTATAAAACAAATACCAGTTGTTTTACACAGTTTGCAGAGTTATTTTTTTCCAGTAATACTCAACATTATTCCACTCAAAAGTGGAAGCTTTAAAAAAAAATTCACTTTCCCTTCTTACAAATTTTCTCTGTATGGTGAATTAGAAGATTTTGCAAGAGCTCTTCACAGAACCACCCAGAGCAAAACTTTCAAGCTATTTGTTTTCTTCAAATTCATTGTAAAGTAGATTCTAAATCATGTCACACATATTTTAATAAGACTAGAGGAAGTATGAAAGGGGTCACAGAAATTGGCATGTTCAAGAAAAAGATGTGGTTTGGAACCATCTACCTCTATGAAATAGCCTTTACTCTCCTGTTGCAGAAAGTTTGAAATATGTGCATATGAATTATAGGAGAGAAAGAGAGACTTCAGAAGAGTCTTTGCTTTGTTACAGATTGGTCACTGCTACCCAGAACATTTAAGTAACTTTCCTCAAGAGCTGAAAGATCTTCTCTCTTACAATCACACTGTCTTGGATCCAGATCTTCGAATGGTAGGGCCAGTATTTGTATTGATAACTTGTGCTGTGTGTGTTTGTTTGTATGTGTAAGATATGTGTTTAAATGAAAATAGCCTCTCACCTAACCATCTTTTTAAAATGTAAAACAGGATGTGTCACTCCTTTCTTAAAACCCTTATGTGGCTGTTTATTTATACTTAGAATAAAACTCAAACTCATCCAGGCCTATAAGTCCCTACATGATCTGCTTCCAGCCTGTTTTTGTTTTTTGTTTTTTTTTTTTTTAAATCTTTACCATCTTTTCTGCTATCCTCCTCTCTCTGACCTTTCTGTTCTTCCAGCATGCTAACCCTCCCAGGAAGGAGGTCTTTTGTTTATTAAATAGCCAGTTTGAACATTTAAACAGTCACTTTAGTGGTTGACATTGGCTCCTGGCCCAGATCCTCTTTACTAAGCCAGGGCACCCATTGCTCCTACCTAGTGGCCCCCAGCTATCCTCTCTCTGGAGTATTGCCCTCCCCTAACTGAGAGACCTCTCACCTGGGAGGTTGCCCTTGCAACTCACAGCTAGCACCTGACCAGCCTAGTGGTATGGACACCCAGCCCCTTCCCTCAGGGTGGGCCCCACTCTGTGTTGTAGTTTGTGCTCCAGGACCTCTCTGTGTTCAGATTAGA
The DNA here is from genome assembly GCA_004027475.1 of Anoura caudifer. NCBI lineage: Eukaryota > Metazoa > Chordata > Mammalia > Chiroptera > Phyllostomidae > Anoura > Anoura caudifer. The sequence continues at coordinate 170,649 of PVKU01001850.1, read as the reverse complement.
GCTCATCTCCAGCCAGAGACACGTCCTCGCTCAGCTTTTCTTTTCTCTGCCCTCTCCTGCTGCCTTACTTCCCATCTAGAATAGAGAACACCCCAGACAAACTACTATGAGGAATTGGACTCTGCTTCTAGGGACCCAGCCTTCGGCATTTTTAAATGTTATGCACCAGCTTTTTAAAAATACCTTTACCGCAAGTAGTACTTACATAAATATTAGGATGACAAAACTTACTGATATCGTGTACAAAACTTATAAAAATGCTAAGTCCATGTATTCAACTTTGTTTATACTTCTCTAAGATTTCATTAATTTGATTAGGCCCAAAAGAAAAAGAATACCATCTCAGACAAACTAAGGTTGCAGGCCTAGAATTGTCAACTAATTAACTCTGGATCATAGGACCTGGCAGCCCAGCCCCAGAGGCTTCAAACTCAAACCATTAGTCACAGGACTTACTTATGTTGTGGACATTTTCAAGTTCTTCTAGGTTGTACAGATCTGAGATTTTTTAGTATGGAGACAGTGTCTTTCCAAGTGATAGGTTTTCTTAAAGTTTTGTGTGACTGACAATACCGAACCAGACGGGTCTGCAGGCATTATTAAATAAATAAAGGTGTGTGCATGTTTCTTTATAATATGATAATTAGTAGGTTTTTAGAACAATAATTAGAAATTTTCTTTGCTAGGAAACAAGGGATTTAGTCTATGTAATTAGCATTACTCTTTAGAGGAATCTTTTAGAACACACTGATGGATCCTTTTTTTAACTGGCTCTTGTGGCCACCCATGTTATTAACATCTGGATTTACTTTCTACCTGGTATATTTGCTATTTTTCTGGGAGTTTTGAATCATTCCTAAGTTTTTCTTCATTACACAGATAGAAGCAGACTGTATTTCTAGTGAAAGAAACAAAATACCCATGTATATTAACTTACTTACTTAATAATAAAATCAGTTAAAGTGAAATTTTTGTGTTACTCTTTCTTCAACCGTGTAACTACCTTTAATATACTTTTTATTAGTTTCTTTTTAAAGCATTGTTTTTACTATTTTACATTCAAACTGTCACCATCAAGCCCATGGGAGGCTTCTTTTCTCAGCAGTGCCCCTGATGTTTTTGAAAGCATCCTTGCATTCTGGCAGAAATATTTCCAAACTCTTTCTGTTTTTCCTGCCCTGAGACTTGGAATTAACTATTCTCCAAGGATTATTTGTTCCATCTAATGGAGAAGAGAAGTAGAGGGAAAATTTGGGCTACAAGAGTGCTGTAACTGCTGTCGGGCCATTCTTAGTACTAATAATAATACTTCAAAAGAATGCCTTGTAGGTTACAGACTTACTGATCATTCCATTTTAGTGTGTTATGTTATCATTACCGGACCTTACCTTTCTGGATTCATTGATCACTGGGGTTTTGTTGTATGCTGACCTTCCTGTGTAAAGTAGCCACAAAGTATCAATTATATACCTTGTTTTACTTTGTGGCACTTACTATCTGAGTATCTGAGATACTCCTGTTTATGTGCTTACTTGCTTGTCTGTCCTCTCTTCTGCTGCACCCCAGTTTGTAAAGTCCTTGAGGACAAAGATTATCTGTTCTGTTCTGATGCCTAGAATAACGTCTGGTGAGTAGGAGACATCATGCTCTATTTTCTTTTCTTAACTTTATTATTACCTACAGTATGTTTTCTTTTCCTTCCTAAGACATTTTGCAAAGCTTTGATCTTGCTGAGAAATAAAAATCTCATCAATCCTACAAGTTTGCTAGAACTCTTCTTTGAACTTCTACGTTGCCATGACAAGCTGCTGCGAAAGGTAATGAACAAAATTGCTTTTATTCATATATCATTTTTCATTGCAGTGACATACACCTTATAGAGTGAATTCTTGATACTTCACATTATTGGATCCAGATAAGAATAATTTTAATAGGGGACAAAAATCAGCCATTGTGTGCATGCAATATAGTGATAATAGCTAAACATTTATTGAATGCTTACTTTTGCCAGGTACCATTCTCAGAGCTTTGTAAGTATTTACTTGTTTACTCACAGAATTATATAGAATTTATTATTAGTAGTAGTGGTGGTAGTAGTGGTAGTAGAAGTATTTTATAGATGAGAAGGCTGAGGTAGAATAACATGCCCAGACTCCCATGGATTTTGAGTGGTGGGGCAGGAATATACTCGTGAACCCAGGCAGGCTCCTCCAGAACCCAGGCACTTTTCCACTGCGCTTTACTGACTTGCTAAACCAGAGTATGGACCAGACACTCACAACCATAACCACCCCAACCTTAGCCCCCAAGACACTGACTTTTTTTGTTATTAATGTTTCCTTGTGACTTTGTATTTGCTTATACAAGTAAGATCAGAAGCTGAAGGTTTATGAAAGATTTAAGGAAAAAAAGCTTGAGTTCACATTTATTAACAATAATTTTTTTCAAAGTGTTTAGAGACTGCAACTGTTTGGTTTTAGTACTTGTACTCCTTCATCTAACTTGTGGGATAAAAGTTGTCCGTGGGAGCATATTTTCGACATGGATGATAAATGGAGCAACTTTTTTTTTTATCTTCATCTGAGGACATTTTTTCATTGCTTTTAGAGAGAGAGTAAGAAAGAAAGAAACACCAGTTGGTTGCCTCCCTCATGTGCTTGGACAGGGGAGGGAATGCACAACCCAGGAATGTGCCCTGATTGGGAATGAAACCTGCAGCCTTTCAGTTACAGGCTGACATTCCAGCTGAGCCACAGTGGCCAGGGCACAACTTTCCTGTTTTTTTTTTAAGATTTTATTTATTTATTTTTAGAGAGGCAAGAAGGGAGGGAGAAGGAGAGGAAGAGAAACATTGATGTGAGGGAGGAACATCGATCCGTTGCCCCACACATCCCCCAGCTGGGGACCTGGCCCACAACCCAGACATGTGTCCTGACTGGGAAATAAACCAGCAGCCTTTCAATTCATAGGCCAGCACTCAATCCACTGAGCCATAACAGCAAGGGCTTCTTATTTTTAAAGAGCAATTTAATTGAAATGAAGTCCACATGCAATTCATCCATTTAAAGTTACGATTCAGTGGTGTTTAGTATATTCACAGAGTTTGCAAATATGTAGTTTTTTGTATTTGGCTTCTTACCATAATGTTTTCAAGGTTTATCCATGTTGTAGCATGTATTTCTTTATTCCTTTTTGTTGCCAAATACTATTCCATACTATGATGTATGGTTATTCTACATTTTGTGTATTCATTCACCAGCTAATAGACATTTGGGTTGTTTCACTTTTTGGCCATTATGAATAATGCTATGAATATTTATATGAATATTGGTATGGAAATATGTTTTTATTTCGCTTGGGTACATGAGGTCTGTCCAGAAGGTATCCAGCCGTGTAATATGTAAAATAGAAACATTTACTGAAGAAGATAGAAGGTACAAGAAACATTGTACATAGGACAGTGACATCTCAGTTCCCTTCAAAGTTGGCACCTTGGGGCCTCACACAATTTTCCCAGTCGCCATCAGGTGCCCTGTCATATTTTCCTAAATCTCATTGACAGTCTGAAATCTCTTCCCTTTCAAAGGTGATTTTAGTTTTGGAAAAGCCAGAAGTCGCAGGGCACCAAATCTGGGCTGTAGGGGGCTGAGTCACCTGGGTGATTTGATGTTTCACCAAAAAACTGCTCTAGTCATGATGCATGAGTAGGCATGTTGTTGATGAAGCTGCCAATCACCAGTTGCCCATAGCTGCAGCCTTCTAAATCATCTGAATAGTTTTCATGGAGGAGTATTGCAGCTTAACACAAAATTTGATATATGTTTATTGCTCTACTCACTCAGTCATTTTGAATGCAATGGCCACACAGTATACACATGCTCACTCAGTAGCATCTACTGCCCTCAATGACTAGTACAGTGAAGTCCTCATTGTTCATGCACGTTCAATTCAGTCCACTCTCCTTGGTTGACAGGTTATATGAATGTCGTGCAAACCATTATCATTATATTAACCATGGCTGGACTTTTTCTGGACAGACCTTGTATAACTAAGCAGGAAATTGTTGGGTTATATGGTAACTCCATGTTTAAGCTTTTTTGGGCAGTTTTACTTTTGCATTTTAGGTGTGCAGCTTTTTGTTTTGCTTCTGGTCTCTTTTGTGATAAAATGAAAAGTGGATAGTATTAAATCCCCTTGAACATTTGTACTTTTCTCCAAATTAATCAAAGTTTGAATTGTTGGTTAATATGTACATGTTTTTGTTTCTTTTCCTTAGACTTTATACACACATATTGTGACTGATATCAAAAATATAAATGCCAAACACAAGAACAATAAAGTGAATGTAGTAAGTACCCTTTTGTTTTCCTTGTTTTCAGCATGGTACCATCAGTGAGTGTATTGAGGCTTCTTTCTCCTTTTTTTCTTTAGGTGTTACAGAACTTCATGTACACCATGTTAAGAGATAGCAATGCAACTGCAGCCAAGATATCCTTGGATGTGATGATTGAACTCTACCGAAGAAACATCTGGTAGTATATATATATTTGTCTCTTGAGAAATAGAATCTTTTGTTCATTTGTAATTACTACAGAGCATATATACAAATATTTTTCTTGACCTTGAGCTCTTTAATATACTTGTTATAGATTAAATTGGAAGTCAAAATAGAGACAACCCAAATAACTAGCAAGAACAAGGGCTACCATTTGCTGAGCACATACATTTTATGTTCCCTTGTTCACCCTTCAGAACAAAGTAATGCAGCTTATCTGGAATCATTCTGATTTGATAGGTAATGAAACTGCTGAAGTGCACAGTGTTTAAACTTAGGGGATAATAAAGGGCAGAGCTGAAATTCAGAACCAGATCTGTTTGACTCTGAAAACCCTGCTCTTTCCACTTTGCCACTCTGAAGATTTTCAAGTCAGTTTATCCTATTTTTGTAAAATATAATGTTTTATGAATTTGGTTGGTTGGTACAGTGTTTCCATCTCATGTCTTTTGCTTTTCTTACTCATTTTTTTTTAAACTATAAAGGTATTAGTATACATCACAACAGAAAATTTGGAGAAGCTGGAAAAGTATTTTTTTAAATATTATTGACAGTCCCACTACCCAGAGACAATCACTTTTAATAGTTTATAATAATTCCTTCTGCCTTTTCTTTAGCATGTATTTTTACTGTTAGAATTTTGCCATATTAATAGTTTTTTATTCTGCTTTTTTTGTTTCACTTCTCTTCAGTAGGTTCCTATGTGATTAAAACACTCGTTTGTGTTCCCCCAGGAATGACGCCAAAACTGTCAATGTGATCACAACTGCGTGTTTCTCTAAGGTCACCAAGGTGAGTGCCTGTAGGGCTGTGTGAAGGCACTGTCTGCCAGCTGTCCAGACAGAGGGTGAAGGAGACGGGGTGTGAGGAAGAGGGAGTGTGTACCTACACAGTTCATGTTACCAGCGCTCTCTGTGTTTAGGCCATTTCCCTGGTTCATCCGTGTGTGCTTTAGAGGAGTCAGACAAAATTATTATGAGTTTTTAAAATGCTGTGTGTTAAACAATAGCTTCGGCATTTATGTTTGTCCTATAATTCTTGACTGTTCTTTTATTGGGCTCAGACACAGATGAAATCAGGGATATGTTTGCTTTCTATTAAAAGGGCTGTGATGTCACTTTTTGTGTGTGGAGGATGTGGAAATTCTTGACAGTTTGCTTGAAGAATAACTGTAGAGCCTAGATGTTTTTATCTAAAGGTTTTTTTAATTATATATGTTTAGGACAAGTAATGTTATAAAAACATTATGTTCTAATTAACAAAATGAGCCCAAATCCCATAACTTTTGTAATTTTTCCTCTTCAGATTCTAGTGTATATTCATGTGTAAAGAGTAGACAGAAGTATTCATTGTTACTGTAAGGTGGGATGAGTCATTGACTTTGTTCTGATTGGCCGTTAGATATTAGTTGCTGCTCTGACATTCTTCCTTGGGAAAGATGAAGAGGAGAAACAGGACAGTGACTCAGAATCTGAGGTCAGTTTAATCACAGATGCTTCTGAATTTTACATTTAATCAGATTTCATTGTTGCACTTGTCATTGTAAAATCTAAGACTGTTTAAGTTAGAAAGAAGCTTACATGTTACCTTTACCTTTTATTGAGTTCTTTAGTGCTGAGATTTTATTGTTTGGAATCTGTCACTTAAATTCAGTAAGATTGGTTAAGTCACTAATAAAACTTAGATTCACTCAACTGTCTTAGTTCTAAAGTAGTACATACATCTCACTATATAAACTTAGAATGAGAATTGCTGCTAACATATATAGTAAGATAATTATTATAATTATAATAATATTTAATTTATTATTTTACATTTTTATTGTGAAAATTTTCAGATGAATAGAAATTTTCTTGTCTGTATGATCTCCACTGTCCAGCTCCTTCCTTGCAGAGAGGCGTTTTGTTGCTCCTTGCATGTATTTATGTCTGTGTGTATATGTTGTCTTATAGGTGCAGTAGGTTTTTGAAATACATGTAAACAATATATGGTTATTCAGCAACTTGCATCCTTTGTGTCAATGTATATATAGATGTACTGATGCATTTAGATCTTATTCTGTTAATGCATATAGATCTGTCTTATGCCTTTAACCTTTACATGATACTTCTGAGTATGAATGTATTATAGTTTGAGCATTTTCCTGTTGATAAATATTTGTTTCCAGTTTCTCTTTCCAAATAAAAACATTTGTGTTCTGTCCACATATTATACTTCAGTAAAAATACAAAAGGAAAATACAAAAATAATCAGTGTTGCAGTGAAAAGTCTTCACATGTGCTTGTTTGTGCACCTGAAAAAGTATTTTTATTGACTTTTAGAAGGTGTGTTTATTTTTGTGGCTGCATGCAGAGTATAAGTATGATGAAGTGGTCGAAAGGATTATTCTTTGTTTCTCTGCATATTTTATTTATTTATAGTTTTACAAAGTAGTTTTTCTTTAGGATGAAGGACCAACAGCACGAGACCTGCTGGTCCAGTATGCCACAGGGAAGAAAAGCTCCAAGCATAAGAAGAAGCTGGAGAAGGCTATGAAAGTGCTCAGGGTGAGGCTTGTGCCGGGGAGCGAGGGTGGGGATTGTTAGAGGGTAGAAGAGGCTTTTAACCAGAGCTTTTAAGGATTTGAAATAAACCACATTTTTGAAAGTCTTATAAATGTGTAATGAATTTTTAGGCACTAATTTTAGATAAATATTTTCAGCTCTAGCAAAGTCTGCTACTTGAACAAAGTAGTTGATTAAATTTGCTTGTCACTTGTTCTGATTGAGATGACCTTTATTAGAGTATCATTGGTAGGCATGTCTTCTCAGAAGAGGACACAAAGTACATTTCATATTTTGTGATGATTATTCTGGTAATCATTAATTTGATCCTTATGTGGTTTTTAATGTTTGTATTTCCAAATTCCTTTAAGTCTTACAGGTGCTAATAGATGGTTCTTAAAAGACAGAAACCATCTGTACTTCTAGTTGAAAGAAAGGTTTTGAGAACAAAGATTTTTTTTAAATCATGTGGACTTGATAAGAGCTTTTAGTACATTAGCACATTTAACCCCAAGGGCCTTATTACTGTAATTCAGAAAGTAAACATTTTTCCTCTCCCTTTCTTTCAGAAACAAAAGAAGAAGAAAAAACCAGAGGTGTTTAACTTTTCAGCTATTCACTTGATTCATGATCCCCAAGGTACTATAATTATAACTTCCAAAGTTCCTCATTGGCCTGATCTCTGCCTGTTTAGTTTCCTACCTTCAGTGCTACCAGGGAATATAAGATCCCTGGTGCTTAATAGATAATCAATCAATTCTTAGTTGTTCCTATTTGGTTGTATCCTAGAGAATTACGTTCTGAAACAGTGATTCTCACTCCACAGCAATATAAGAAAAATGTGGAAGAGATTTTTACCTTTAATAAACCAATAGTGGTAGGACATTGTGCTTGACGAAATCAAAAATGGACCATCATTTTTTGTTGTTCCTTTTTTTTTATCTGATCTGTGGAAACCAAGTTTGGGAAACCATGTTCTAAAACACTACTTCTCAAACTGGAATGCAAATTGGAGTCACATAGACAATATATAAACTGTACTGGAGCTTGAGTCCTGTGATCCCAGAGACTGATGAGTTGGTGTTGGGTGCAGCTGGGCATTGGAACTTTTAATGCTCTGTGTGCTCTCATATACAGTAGTGTTTGCTAGCCCTTCCTCTACCAAGGGGTGTCCAACCTTCTGGCATTTGGGCCACACTGGAAGAAGAAGAGTGTCTTTGGCCGCACAATAAATAGCAAAAACTAATGAAAACTGACAAGCAAAAAAAAAAAGGTTTTAAATAAATTTACAATTTTGTGTCCACATGCAGCCCCTAAGCCATTGTTTTTCAAATTTCAAGGTACATTTGAATAACCTGGGGATCCTATTGAAGTGCAGATTGATTCAATGGGTCTGGAGTGGGGCCCGCAATTCTGTATTTCTGATAAACTGCTGTGTGGGCCAGCTGCTGCTGGTCTGTGGACCACATGTTGAAAAGCTGGAGTTGTAACAGCTGTTAAATGGGGCACCTATTAAACAGTTCCTCACCACGCTGATGCTAAAAATCTTAAGCATTCTTAACACTTAACTCTAGGCACTGTGGGAGCCATGTTGACCTGTGTGTGACTCTTTTCACCTCTCATGCTGCTGTTTTTACCCTCTGGACTCAGCACAGTGATTTCAGGCACAGCCGTGTCAGAGTCGACCATCAATTGTAAATACTGCCTGTCTCTACATCTGTAGATAATGTTGTGCAGACCACGGACTCACAGCATACTTCTGATACTCTCTTTTTTAGATTTTGCAGAGAAACTGCTAAAGCAGCTAGAGAGCTCTAAGGAGAGGTTTGAAGTGAAGATGATGCTCATGAACCTCATTTCCAGATTGGTGGGAATTCATGAGGTTTGAATTACATTATGTTTCTTTTGGTGGATATTAGATAAAGAATTCATCTTTTTTTTTAAGATTTTATTTATTTATTTTTAGAGAAAGGGGAAGGGAGGAAGAGAAAGAGAGGGGGAGAAATATCTATGCGCATGAGAGAAACATCAGTCAGTTGCCTCTTGCCCCTAACTGCGGACCACCTGCAACCCAGGCATGTGCCCTGACTGGGAATCTAACTGGTGACCTTTCAATTTGCAGGACGATGCTGAAACCACTGAGCCACACTTCTACCCAGTCAGGGTAGAAATAGCATTATTCTGTATAGCATAAAGAAAGCCGTTAAGGTAGAGGAGTGGCTTAATTTTTATCTACCCGCAACATTTAAATCCATACAATTTAGAGAAGAATAAAGTCTTCCACTCTGAAAATATCTGTTTTTATTATTTTGTTTCCTTATCAATAAGTATGGATGTTAAATGCATATATATATTCAGATTATGGACAGACTATTTTGTGTTCTGTTTTTCTACTTTCTTTATTGAACTTGGTTCCACATATACATTTTTCTGAGCCAACGTAACCTACGTATTTTTATTGACTATTACTACATTTTGCAGTTGGTTGATTCCTTCACAGCTTTCCTGACTTTTAGACCACTCTAGTGGGAGATTGTCACGTTTGCTGAATTCTGAATTCTGAATTTGCTGAAAGCTGAATTCTGTGCTCATTTATTTTATATTAGATTGCAAGAGCTCTTTGGTGGTACAATGTGTGTGTGTGTATATATATAGTGTATTTCACACATACTTTTGGACTAAATGCCATCATGGAAGAGATTGCCAAATTCTTAGGCCATAAAGAAATGACCATTGAGGTTGTTCCCTATTATTTTGCTCTTGTGACTACTGCTATTCTAAAAATCATTGAGTCTCTTGCTTCAAAAACATTTTTTAATGAAAACAAAACAGGCTTGGCCTGTTTATTAAAAATCAAACAGTATAGGTATCAACTTAAAACTGAAAGTACATATGAATGCAAGTACTCAGTCCTTTTCTCTAAGAAAGAAAAAAACATTTTGGTGAATAAATTGCTTTTTCCCCATGGTCGACACACCTAACTCAGGATTACCAAATCAGTTTTTGATATCTTTGTGTGGTAGTTCTGTTTGGCCTGAATTTCAGTTTGATAAGAAAGCAAAAGTGAGTTGTAATTTAAGCATGGTTAGTGTGATGGAAATGGTGCCAGTGTTTACAGCTGCCTGCAGTTGAACATCCATCCTTATATGGACCGCAAGTCTTCCCTGTTACTTCTCTGGCTGTGGTTTTACTCTGTGGCTAAAATAAAATCATTCTCACATGATGAACTTTGAAAAAAGACCAGTCTACCTCCAAAGTTTCTCTTCTTGAAGTTAAAAATTACAATTACTTTAATAATTGGACCCATGTTACCTTTAACAGGTAGACTCCAGAGTGTAGTGTTTTTTTCTCTAAAGGAGAGCTCAAGTATTTCCTCCAAAGCGGTTGGTCTGGTATCTAATAACAGAACCAGGATTGTGGGCAGTTTTCATTATCTGTTTACAGTCATACCTCAGTACTCACCAGCTTCAGAACTCATCACACCCTATACTAATTGCATTTTGGTGAGAAAAAAATGTTTCAGCTCCGCGCTTGCATGGGACTCGTCACACTTGCTAGAAGTTGTATGAGTCACCACACTGCCCTGCAAGAGAAAATGCTTCATCAGTCGGTACTTGTCGGTTTCAGCACTTGTCCGGAGTTCTGGAATGAATTAACGACGTGTACCCGCTGTATACTAGATGCTATTCCAATTTGAATGACTATTTTGTCCCTTGCTTTGGAGACTTAAAATGAATGCTATTCCTTCCTATAATCCTCTTTATCTTTGAAGACTAAAAAGTTACTTCTGCAGCCACACCAATTTTAAAAGTAGAATGTTGCATTTTGGTTGCCTTTTCCCCCTGGCTTATTTTGCATACGGAACAAACTTCTTTCTTCTTCCTTGACATAATTAGGATAGCAGCATAGCCTTCTTTTCCTTGGTTAATGTAGTACTTTGAATTATCCTGGGGCACAAATGCTTGTTGTGGAAAAAAGTGAAAAATGATTCTCAGTTGAACTTGGTAATATAATTGCTTTAGTTACATAAATATTAAAGTCAGTGCATTTATTTCCCCACAGCTTTTCCTCTTCAACTTCTATCCCTTCGTGCAAAGGTTTCTGCAGCCCCACCAAAGAGGTGAGCCTTCTTTTGCCATCTTCCTTTGGAGCCTTGGGTTTAAAATAACCTCCAAATTTTTTGTTCTGGAATCAGTAAAGACAGAGAGTTAGGGGTGAAGTTTATGTTCTGTTTCAGAGGTGAGGAGGGAGCCTTTTGTTTTATTTCTATAATCTGCCATGTGTTAATTGTTCAGTTCATCAACTTTAAAAAATAATTATTGGAGGCAGGAGGGGATGGACCAATAAATTGTTTTTTCAGAGCAAGTCTTTTTCTTATACAGTAACCCTCCATTATCTGCAGTTTTGGTTTTTGTGGTTTCAGTTACCCAAGATGCAAAAAATATTAAATGGAAAATTCCAGAAATAATTCATAAGTTGAAATTGCACACCATTCTGAGTAGCATCTTGTGTTGCCTTGCTCTCTCCTGCCTGATATGTGAATCATCCCTTTTTGTAGCACATCCACACTGTATATGCCACCTGCCTGTTAGTCACTTAGTAGCTGTCAGTTATCAGATTGACTGTCGGAACCACAGTGATTGTGTTCCAGTAACCTTTATTTTAGTTACTGATGGCCTAAAGCACAAGGGTGGTGATGCTGAGAAGTGCTGTAAAGTGCTTTTTTTAAGTAAAGGTGCTTCTTTCAGTGAAAAGGTGAGTACAGTGCAGTAAGATATTTTGAGAGAGAAGAAACATTCACATAACTTTATTACAGTATATTGTTATAATTGCCCTTATTATTAGTTATTGTTGTTAAACTTTTACTTGCCTGATTTATAAGTTAAACTTTATCATAGGTGTGTAAACACTTGACCCTTGAACAATGTGGGGATTAGAGGCACCAACCCTCCACATAGTTGAAAATTCCTGTATAACTTTGACTTCATAAAAACATAACTACTACTAACCTGTTGACCAGAAGCCTTACCAATAACATAAACAGTCGATTAACACATTTTATATGTTATAGGTGTTGCATACTGTATCCTTACATAAAGTGAGCTAGAGAAAAGACAGTGTTAGTAAGAAAAGTATAAGGGCCCTGAGTGGTATGGCTCAGTGGATTGGGTGTTGTCCAGCAGATTGAAAGGTCTGTTCCCAGTTAAGGGAACACGCTTGGGTTGTGGGCCGGGACCCTGATTGGAGACGTGCAAGAGGCAGCCTATCCATATTTCTCTTGCACATCAGTGTTTCTCTCCCTCTTTTTCTCCCTCCCTTCTCCTCTCTGTAAAAATATACTTCTTAAAAAAGAAAAGTATAAGGAAGATGGAGGAGGTGCCTCTCCCTTAGTCCTCCACCTGTGTGGAATGGGGCTGTGGCTGAGGTTCCTTCTAGAGTGCAGAGATTCTTCTCTTTTTATTCACATTATCTCCAGTCCCCCTCCACCTGGGTTGTGAGAAAATCCACAATATCTGCCAAACATCGTATGTCTGAGACTACCAACCTAAACCCCATGGCAGTGGAGCACAGCCAGGTGATACTTGATGACTCAGATGGAAATGTTAAAATAGGAGGGAGGAGGAAAGGAAATGGTAGGAAAGGCAGAAAAGCCACATATGCTCTCCCTGGTCCTGAAGAAAAGGGGTTTAAAGATATTAAATAGAAATGTTAATATTTGTTTTACTTTCCTGCATTTATTCTTTTTGATTTACAAATAAGATCAATACATTGAAAAACAGGGGGGAAAAAGAAGTTCTAATCCCAATAGAGAATCCAAGAAAAACCAAAAAAGAGAAAAATAAGAAAAATCATTAGGAAGAGAAAATATATTTACTGTATTACTGAGAAAAGTCCACGTATAAGTGTACCCATAAAGTTCAAAACCATGTTGTTTCAAGGGATGGCATGTAGAGGAAAGAACATAGTATACGCAGGGTCAGGTACTCTGAGGTTTCACACATCCACTGGGGGCTCTTGAAGTGTATCCCCTGCAGGTACGATGGTACTACTGTAATACCGTAAATAATCGTGGAAAATTCTAAAAAAGAAGTTTGACCTTTTGTTGTAATTTTGTAATAGATACTAGGATTTTATCTTACTGTTCTCATTGCCCTTGTGTGTATTCTCAGTCTAAAACAACATGAAAGCAGGAAAGAAGAGAGGTTTGCTTTTGCCTTTGAACTTGAACCTAGGTAGTAAGGAACTGAACATTGCTTGAATATCTAACATGAGCCAAGCACTGTGACAAGTGCTTTACATACACAATTTCATCTAATCCTCTCTTTAGTCTTGTGGAGTATAGGGGAAAAGAAAAGGCCAAGGTCACTCAAAAAATAAATGGCAAATTAGGATTCACCTCATTTACTTTTGCCAATGGCCATGTTCTTCATATCTATTGCCCCTTTGTAGGGACAGTGTGTGTATATATGTATGTTTAAGTTTATTCACTTAGTGATTTCTAGGCTGCGCACTGCATTAGACACTAAGAATTTCACAGTGAACATCCTCAGCTTCATATAGCTTACATTCTAGAGGGAGATCCTGAGAGTGCTGTGTGTATGTCCAGGAGAAGATAAGTGTTTGAGGAAAGAGGAAACAAAATACAGACAATGCTGGGGCAGGCTCTATTTTAGATTATGTTACTAGGAAAGACTCGGTAAGGCGGCAATCGAGTAGGGACTTGAAGGAAGCCAGGGGGCCTCGCAGGTGTCGGGGCTGGGTGTCCGTGTGCAGTAAGCAGCAGTGGCTTTAAGGCCAGAATGTCCTTACCATGTCTGTTGTCCTCGGGGGGGCAGGGCAATAAACTGACTGTGACCTTTCTGACCTCTTGCATTTTTAGAAGTAACAAAGATCCTTCTGTTTGCTGCACAAGCATCTCATCACTTAGTGCCCCCAGAGGTGAGAACTTTAAACCTTACTTCTGTCTGGACCTAGAGCATGGTGCATAGCAGTGTTACTATTAAACATATCATGGTGGCTTTTCCCACAGGTATTACGGTCTCTCCCCACCCCCCTTATTTTTAAGTGAGTAGAAGAGACATTAACTCTTCAGATACACACAGTTGAGTTATAGAAACTGAAAAAAAATTGCTGTAGAAGGTAAACTTTGTTTTGGACAAGTTGTTAACAATTCTGATGTTAATTTCCAAATTTTATGATGGGAGGTCAAAAGTATCAGTAAATTAATAGCGATTATTTTTCAAAGCTGATAATTCCTTCTTTTGATTAAAACATTATTTGGATTGCATTGCCCATGGTCAAAACAATTTCCTTAATCTATATTGAAAACTAACATTAAAAGAGAGCAAAATTTAATCTGAAGTTAGCCAAGAAAATTAAAACCCAAAGTGGAGTATTTTTATCTGTTTTCCTCAGTCTTAATTTTTTCCAACTCTCAAACGGAAGGTGGAATGCTGTTTTCCTTACATGAATAATCCGTTGTTCTTCATCCTCAGGTGTTTGAGTGGGTACAGATCTTTTATCAGCACTCTTCTTTTATTCCCAATTCAGATAATTCAGTCACTGCTCATGACTGTGGCCAACAATTTTGTCACCGACAAGAACTCGGGGGAAGTCATGACAGTAGGGTATGTAGAACATGGCTAGCAGCACTGGGTATGTTAATGTACCAGGTTTGCTTTAATATGTCCAAGATTTCAGGTGGCAATGTGGCCTCTAGGAAAGCAGTTTAAAGTACACTTCAGCTCTGGCTGGTGTGGCTCAGTGGATTGAGCACCGGCCTGCAAACCAATAGGTCAATGGTTCAAGTCCCAGTCAGCGCACATCCTTGGGTTGCAGGCCAGGTCCCCAGTAGGGGTCTTGTGAGAGGCAACCACATACTGATGTTTCTCTCCCCCTCATTCTACCCCCTCCCCCTCTCTAAAAATAAATAAATAAATAAAATTTTTTTTTTAATATACTTCAGTCTTCTCAGGAAGCCTGATATTTTTATTGGTCAGAATTTTGAGGGAGGTGCCCTGACTGGCATGGCTCACTTGGTTGAGTGTCATCCAACAGACTGAAAAGTCACTGGTTTGATTCCCACTCGGGGCACAGGCCTGGGTTGCAGGCCAGGTACCTGGCTGGGGTGTGTGGGAGAGACAGCTGATCAATGTGTCTCTCACATGGTCGATGTTTATCTCTGTTTCTCCCTCCCCTTCCCTCTCTCTAAAAATGAACAAAATCTTTTTTAAAACAAATTTTGAGGAGGAAGTCAGAGAAAAGATACTTGTCTTTTTAATCAGCATTTTGTTTTTTTACTAGCTTTACTTTTTCAAATGAGTGATTGTTTGCCAGTCTTAAGTGTTTTTCTCCTGCCTCTACCCTGAATTCGTATCTTCCCCTGGGACAAAGGATTTGCTATTGAATTGCTGTTTATAAATTTTTTTCTTTCTTTCTTTTCTTCGTCTTTTAAAAAAATTATTCTTGTTTATTCTATTACAGTTGGCCCAGCTGCCAGCAGGGAGGGTGGTGAAGGGGAATAGTGGAAAGAAGGGGAAGGAATTAGTCAAAGAATATGTATAAATCGCTCTTCAGTCCCTAAATAGTGCAATAGCTCTTTTGATTTCATTCAAAAAAAATCTTAATGAGTGTGAGCTGTGGTTTAACAGTTATTGAATCTGTTCTGGTAACTGAACAGTATGTTAGGAACCACTTTTTTTTGGAATTCTTGTTGGGGTTACAGCCCTAAAGACATTTAGCTTTTCTTATTTGACCTAGTCCCTTCTCCCCTTAAAGTGGGTGAATAAATGCTGCCATTATTTACTTTACAAAGAAGATACTGTTTGTTATTTCACAAGTAGAGGAAATAGCAGTCAGCTCTCTGGAACAAAAGCCCCACTGAGGCTGCTCACCCTCACATTCTCCACTCTGCTGCAGCTTTAGAGACCTAAGCTCTATAAAACCCATCTTCTGGACCTTTTTTGTCTTTTGTAGGAAACCTGCAGTTGGACCATATGAAATTGCTGTTTGAGTTTTTTAACACGTTTTTTTCTTTTCTAGAATCAATGCTATAAAAGAGATAACAGCTCGATGCCCTCTGGCTATGACTGAAGAGCTCCTCCAAGACCTGGCACAGTATAAAACTCACAAAGATAAGAGTAAGTTGCATGTTGGTCTCTGTAGACCAAAGAATATAGAGTGATTCACTTGTTATCTCAATAGACTCTTTGTTCTGGAATTTCTAAATTAAAGCTCTTACTTTGCAGATGTAATGATGTCTGCTAGAACTTTGATTCAGCTCTTCCGAACATTGAATCCTCAGATGTTACAGAAGAAATTCCGGGTAGGTGAGGCATGCATATGTAGATCTGACAGTCTCAGAAGGTAAAGAGTAATACCCTATAGTTTGAGTTTTAGTATTTGTGATGCTTATGAGTATTGGTGATATGCATAGTTTTATTCTGTAAGCTTAGAATATAGTTAATTGAATACCATTGCCTTAAATATTCTGTAGTTGACATGTACTCTTTGATGATGAATGAGTCTTATAGACCAGTCAGGCTATTTTATCTGGAAAGCTTTTGACATCACTAACACATTGGAATCTCAAAGGTCAGTCAGTAGATGATGCCAGTATTGAATGGTCTGTCTCTGGCCGGATGCCACCTCTTGGGAGTTGGGAAGGAAGAGAGATGGTGATCTCAAGACTTAAGAAGTGGAAGAGTTATTCTCTAATAACTTCCAGTTTCCTAGAGCTGGATCAGAAAAAAAGCAAGAAAATAATAAACAGAGTTCTGGCTGGGGGATTTACTTGGACCCAAGGCACGAGTGGACTGTTTCTTGTGATTAGATTACTTCATTTTTTGTGTGATTTTCTCTTCTAAATTCATAATCCTAGAGAATCCTTTTCACGAGCGATGTTTTACAATCTCACGACCATATTAAAAATGATTCCTTTCCTTTAGGGTAAACCTACAGAGGCCTCCATAGAAGCAAGAATACAAGAATATGGAGAATTAGATGCTAAAGATTACATCCCAGGGGCAGAAATTCTGGAAGTTGAAAAAGAAGAGAATGCTGAAAACAATGAAGGTTCATGTTTATTTCACTATTGTTTGGGAATATCATCTTGCTGGTATCTGTATTGACTTTGAAATCTGTGTGTTGTTTGAACCTTTGTTCAGCAGGTATTTATTGAGCAGTGAATGTGTGCCAGGCACTGTTACAAGCATTGGGGATAAAATGGGCATGGGTCCTGCTGTTAGGGAACTTACACACTAGTGTAGGAGAGGTCTGTTCCGCTCCTTCAGGGTGGCTGCCCCTTATCAAAGCCACTGTCTGTTGGGAAAGATAACAATTTTTTGTTTATTGCCTGGAAAAAAGTGGTGAGGATTAGTCCTTAGCAATTCTCCAAGGTTCTCTTGTTGACAGAAAATGCTTGTTGAATTTGTTGAATGCTTGAGGAACACCATTCTGCTTTCTAGAGTTAGCCTTTATTACATTGGTTGCTAAAGGCTTGTTTTCTTCCTGTTCATTCATTCATGATTTCATCAAAGCTTTCTTAGGCATTGGCTGTGGGCTGGCCACTGTCAGCACAAAGAAGAATGACATGGTTCCTGCCCTGAGGGCCTTTCATAAATAGCTGACAATCAAGCGTTAATAGGATTTATGATTGGAGTGGGGCAGAAGGACAGGAGAGAGGTCAGGTCCATCTCAAAGGTTCAGAAATGGTGCCAGGGAGATGGTGACCCATGAGCTGCATTTTGAATTGTAAGTGAGGAGCAGTAGAACAGTGGAGACTCTCCATGCCAACTGTGAACAAAGCCCCGAAGCATTTAGGAGACTATTACAGTACAGAATGCAAGATAGAACATAGCCAAATAGCCGGCTAGGGACTGAGTTGGAGCCTTATCGTGAGTGGTTGTCTGTATCGCACCAAAGGGCTGGGACACTGTGTTAGAGAACACGGGAACCACTATTACTGCAGGTATCTGTGGTGGCTCCATTAATAACTCTAACACCCCTTCATTGTGTGTATGCAAGACAGCCAAAGTCTCCCACCTTCGTTTCTGAATGACTCCTTCTAACTAGTTTCCAAAAACATTTGTTAATACACTTAGGAGAGATGGATACTTGCTGTTTAGCCAAAATAACTGTACAAGTGCAGTTTTGATGTTCATGGTTTGGTGGAAAGAACTTGGCCTCTATAGAGTCACATGACTTTCATGATTTCATTGTGGGCTGCATTTTGTAACTGTCTTGAGGCAGGTTACTTAACTTGAGAGTCTGTTCCTCTTCTGTGTGGAGGGGGTTTTGGCTCAGGGTAGATACTTAGTCAGTTCTTATTTCCTATTCCTTAAATTAGCTAAATTGATGTGGCATATTTAACAGTAAATATTGCTCAGTTCTTGGTTCATAGAGCCAAGTAAGATTACGAAGGTTAAGGTTTCATGCAATTTGTCTTCATTTGTCATGAGTACTTGTGTGATAGACTAGCAGTGTGCTCTTTCTCGCACAGATGCGTGGGAGAGTGCCAGTCTCAGCGCGGAGTCAGGTGACGACGGGGAGTGGGTTGACGTGCGCCACTCTTCCGATGAAGAGCAACAAGAAATTGTAAGTTTCAAAATTCCTCCTGTAAGTGTGTCACTCAGATGTTCCCAAAGACTTACTCTGTGTGGGGCCTCCCTGGGGGCCTCAGCTGCCGCTGGAACTGGTAGCTGAGCAGTCGTTTGTTGTGTGCTCTCCAGTCTAGGAAGCTGAACAGCATGCCGGCGGAGGAGCGGAAGGCCAAAGCCGCAGCCGTCAGCACCAGCCGGGTTTTAACACAGGAAGACTTCCAAAAAATCCGCCTGGCCCAAATGAAGAAAGAACTCGATGCTGCCCCTGGGAAAGCCCAAAAGAGGAAATATATCGAAATAGACAGTGATGAAGATCCCAGGTACACAGCACATACCCCAGGTCTTCAGTCAGCTCACCTGGTAATGAAAGTGTCAGAGAGGAATTCTACCCGTTTCATATTACATTTTTTCCTTCATTCCAGGGGCGAGTTACTTTCTCTTCGAGACATTGAACACCTTCATAAAAAGCCAAAGTCTGACAAGGAGACAAGACTAGCAACTGCAATGGTGAGTGAGACATGTTGCTCCCTGGTCCTTTAAACAAAAAACAAACAAACAAACAAACAAAATGAAACGTGACCCAGAACTAGTATAGGCATGGAATGGTAGGCGGTATTTTATTTTAATGTTTTGAATGCAGGTATACTGAACATACAATGAAATGCATGGGTAGATGAGTTGAACAACTGGCTGGCCACCATCCAAACCGTGTTGTGGAGCACAGAGAGCGCTATTACATGTAAGGCAGCGGGGGGCTCAGTGCATTTGTAAAAGCTGTTAGAAAAGCAGGGGGGTGTTTGCTGTTGTTAATGAAAAGCCAGACAGTGGGATTCTGCCTCTGGCAGTTGCACCCTGCCTACATTTCCATCTTCATTTTCTGTGCCTTTGCTTTTTTTAAGGCATCAATCTGTACTGGCTCCACATAACCCTCTGCATTCCGTTTGTACTGATACCTGTTTAGATAAGTTTAAAAACCCACATTCTTTCCCTGACTGATGTCACTTAGTAGGTTGGCATCATCCCACAAACCGAAAGGTCACCTGTTTGATTCCCAGTCAGGGCACATGCCTAGGTTGTGGGCCAGGTCCCATGCTGGCGGCATATGAGAGGCAGCCAATCAATGTTTCTCCCTTTCTTTTCTTCCTTCCTCCCCCTCTCTCTAAAAATAATAAAATCTTAATAAAAACAAACCCATGTTCTTTCTTTTCCGTACCTTTGCATATACCATTATTCCTCCTTTCTGAAATGCTCTACCCCTTCCTCTCCTTTCTCCCCACCATGAATGCCTTCAGTCTGCAGAAAACAGCTCACAGGTCTTCCTTTCTAGGATGTTCCTCAGACCTCACCAGGCTGATAGGACCTTTTCTTCCATTGAGCTGCCCTTGCCCCGTTCAGTACATCATGGTCTGTTTCCCCTGGGCTGAGTCCTTGGAGAGCAGGGACTGGATCCACTCATCTTTGTGTCCTTGCCATCCATTAGAGCGGCCGGTACAGAGGAGATGTGTCTGTGATTAGATATCTCCTGAAGTGTTTTCTTTATGTGTGTGCTGATAGGCTGGGAAGACAGACCGAAAAGAGTTTGTGAGGAAGAAAACCAAAATGAATCCATTTTCCAGTTCTACAAATAAAGAGAAGAAAAAACAGAAAAACTTTATGATGATGCGGTATAGCCATAATGTCCGCTCAAAAAATAAGCGTTCCTTCCGAGAAAAGCAGGTAAGTTCAGCTTCAAGCTTGACTGGCTAGAGTAGTATTGTCATTCTAAGATACCTTTACACTTGAGGTGGACTTGTGCCTCCTGAAGACCTTGTGTTATGTGTCTTAGGGTTAAATGGGGAGTGTTTTTGGAGAGGTGGAAGATGGGGCGTGTAAATTCTAGACCTGACTTGGTTGAGATTCGTGTGTGTGTGACCAAAGTGGAGTCTGTTTTTCTCTGTGAGTAAAGGGATACAGATTTCTTTGCTAAAATTCAGACGTTTATGTGAAATATCAAAATTAACTAAATAAGATTTTGAGTGCTTATTATAAGTCTTATACATTTCTTAAAAGCAATAATTATATATGTTAACGTCTCGGAAACAGTTTTAGTAAAGCAGTGCAGACTGAGTAGTTCCGTTGTTGGTACATGTCCTTTTGTAAAGCTGTTATGTTTACAGGTCTTTGGGATTATATTTCATCCGTTTTTCGTCTCTGATGGTTAGTCTTATGCTGGGCTGGCTTATTTCAGTAATTCACTATATGAAACAAATTTATATTTTAATGTCTTTTGCTACTGGGCGTGTTTTCTAACTGTATTCTGAAGACTCTCCAGGGAATCTGGTCATAGGTAAACTGCTCCCACATTCTGAACCGGTCTTCCAAAATGCTAGTCCAGGACAAGCCTTCTGGGCCTGCATGTATGGGCCAGCTCTCCAGGGCAGTGCTCTGTCTGTGTGGGAATCAGGTCAGAATTAACTGAATTAAGGTGCCACTTTAAAGTCTACTGTCTATTTAGTATTTCTAGTTCTAAACTGTGTTTAACAGCATTATGTAAATAGTAAAGTGACAGCATTTTGCATATAAGTTGTTGAAATTGAGGTAAAATGAAAGGTGCCGTTTAAGATTTAAAATTTCCCAGTTCAATTTAAATTCATAGTTGAGTTTATTAACTCCATGAATTTATCCTTCATCAGCCCTTTGTAAGAGTTTATGGTTGAGGGAATAGTAATAGTCGATAGGCTTTGCTTCATTATGAGGTCTTTGTGAACTTGCTACCTTTTAGCCAACGCTATTCCTGCATTCCCTACCCCCTCTGTTTTTAGTATGCCCTTCTTGGCATGATCGAGAAGCTTGGCTTTGTTCCTTGTCAGCATGTTAATGTAATCGGTATATATCAATATGTCCTGGTAGCACAACTTTTTTCTTCCTTTTTTATTAAATTTATTGGGTGACACTGGTTAGCAAAATTATACAGGTTTCAGGTGCACAATTCTACAACATATTATCTATACACTGTATTGTGTGTTCACCACCCCGAGTCAGGTCTCCTTCCATCACCATTTAGTCCCCCCATACCTCTTCCAACTCTTCCAACCCCCTCCACCCACAGTCACCACACTCTGCTGTCCGTGTCCATGAGGTTTTTTCTCTCTATATTGTTTTTTTTTTTTTTTTCTATTTTGCTCAATTCTATCCACCCACACCCAGCCAGGTACTGTGATTAAAACGATTTTACAGATGAGAAAATAAGACCCACATAAATGAGTCTGAGAAACTATCTCCTTAGCTATGCAAATTAGGTTAAAATGAACTTGTTAAATTTTTGTACCTCAAGTGTTCTAGCTATTCTGCCTATATACAAAGAAATACCAAGACCCAGATATGAGCCAAAGGCAAGGAGTCAATAAATTAAAAACATAAAATTTTAAAACTTTGAATGCTTACATGACAACTTCCAACCGCCCCCCCGCCCTCCCCCCAAAAAAAAAAGATGAACACCTTCCTCTTGTTACAATTCAAAAGCTAGCCCTGGCTGGTATGACTCAGTGGACTGAGTGCCAGCCTGTGAACTGAAAAGTTGTTGGTTTGATTCCCAGTTAGGGCACATGCCTGGGTTGTGGACCAGGTCCCTACTTGGGGACATGTGAGAGGCAGCCAATTGATGAGACCTCTCACACATTAATGTTTCTCTCCCTCTCCCTTCCCCTCTCTAAAATAAATAAAATCTTTTTAAAAATTCAAAAGCTAGAGATCTTTAAAGGTTTCTAGGAATCAAGGAGTGGTTCTCAGGAATTAATGGAATAGTATTCATTACATACTTAAGATGTGTACACTGACCTTGGCTATCTTTTTCTAACTTTGGATTTATTCTTAATAATGTTTTACTTTATATTCTGTTTATTTTCTTCTGGGAAATGTAAAACTTGATAAGGAGTTTCATAGGTTGACTTTGAATATTGGTCCTGCAGTCTTCTTTTTTCTTCCAGGTCTTAAAGTTTTCATTTTCAAGTTTAAGAACCCAGCTTTTGTGGTTATAATTACTACTTTCATTTCATCTTACTTATATCTATCAGCTGATAGTTGTTGCTTACATCTGTCAGCTGATGGTTGTTGGTGCCAAGCCAACATCTTCAGGAATCTCCAATTTTGGGTGCAGTGAAGAAGGAAACTTTATTCAGTGCAAAACAGCTCAGTTGTGATGTAGCCCTGGGGCTGGGTGTCCCTAGGGCCAGGTCCCTCTCTAGCTCTCCAGCTGCGCTGTGCTCCTGAATGGTCTACTCTGCTCCATGCTGGTCTGCTTTGTGCTGTGCTGGTCTGTTCTGGTGAGATATCTTTCGTGTTTTAGTTCAGCTAAGGAGACTCAGTCTTCAGTGGAAAGGGAAAGGGCACTCCCAGAGCCAGAGGGGAGCTGGCCTATATGGACAGAAGTCCTTCCTCCCCCACTTTGTCCCTGATTGGTCAGTCCTTATGCAAATGAGGTCTCCAAGTTCTCAAGGTTTGATTGGTTCAGTAGGCAGGGTCCTGGGTTAGAATAGAGCTGCTCTGGTTGGTTGGAGCTGCACAGTTCCAGTTGGATGGGGAAAACCTCAGTCCTGTTGGTTGAAATAGGATTCAGGAACTGCTTCACAAAGACTGGCTCAGAGGGCAGAAACATGGGGCAGGCAGGCAGTTTTCAGCAGAGGCAGGTAGTTTGCTGCACGCCTCTTCCTGAAGTGCAGTTTGCGTAAGAGGCCCCTGTGTAGAAATGGCTGCTAGGCTCTGTCTCTGTTGTTGTTGAATTTGAGCTTAGCCACACGGAGCCATTCTTACTAGGTATCTTCTTTCTCAGGATTCATGAATCCAACACAAAATAATTAAACAACTTACAAATTAGCCCATAGTAACTAGAATAAATATTTTTGTCTTAAAAGACAGTTTGTCAGTGTTTTCATTCTGAGTTAATTTCTTCATATTTGAGCCATTACACAGATTAGGTGCTAGTAATTAATTACTTAAAATTTTTTTAGTTTATTTACTGCATTAAACAAACCCATTTGAAAATCTGCAAATAAGGGAACATTTTTCTGTGTTCCAAATTCTGTATTATAGAGTTACGTATGTGCTCTGTATGTGCCATATTTAGCGGAATATATGTGATCTTGGAAAAGGTGATTGTGAAAAAAATCTCTTTTCCTGTTGGCTTTCATTCAGACGGTCTGTTCCACTCACAACTCTAGAATATTAAGAGCTGTATAGACCAGAGATTTGTCTCTGTGTGTCATCCCTGGAGACAAGTCATGCTCCATCTCTGTATTCTGTAGCTGCTGCTGTTTTGAGCTTTTGTCGCATGAGGTGGGAACAGCATTCAAGAGCTTTGCCAATTTCCTTGCAGTAAGGAGGCCCTTGCCTGGTTACAGATCTGATCTTTTGTGGAATATTTCACTATTTTTGTAGTTTTTGAGGATGATTTGTTGACTTAGTGATTCAATTTTGGTACACTTTCATGTAACCAAATTAGTATAATTGGGTACTCAAGAGTTACCATGTTTAGCTGTTTCTTCTTTATCTTTCAGTTGGCACTACGAGACGCACTTTTGAAAAAGAGAAAAAGAATGAAGTAACCTGGACAAGCAAGTTTTCATTCCAAGAAAAATGTTAAATTTGTGTCAATACTGTGAGAATTAATAAATGAAGAATGTTTACATTAAAAAGTCCAGAAACACTATATTGTGAAGACAAAAGTAAATTTGGCAGCGATTTGGTGTTTTATTTTGGAGATGGATAATGGTGGGAATGTTTGAAATGTAAATAGTAGTAATGTTGTAAAATCATTTTCATGACCCATCATTCTAGGCATTCGCAGCCCATTCAGAGGATGTGGGGAGTAGGTGTATATGTGTATTCTCAGTGCAGTGTAAATAGTTCTGTAGTAGAGATAGTCCATATTTCTGTGGGGTCCCAAAGGCCTTATAGATTAACTGTGCAGGGCACTGGAGTTACATATTCTCTTCAAACAAAACAGGACAATGTTACAAGAGTAAGAGGTTCTTACTTGTAAATAGGCTTACCTGCCAAAAACAGGTCCATGCTGTACAGATTTGGGGTAGATAGTTTAGCTCTTTTAGTCCATCCAAAAGATTTAATTCTGTTTTGTGTGTGTGAATGCTAGGTAAAAACCTCACTTTTTACATTGCCTTAAGTATAAATAGTAATCTTGGAGTGTCTTTATCATTTGGATCACTCACTCTGCCATAGAGGGAAAAAATCATATTGGTTTCCTTCTTTTTTCACCCTGTAATATTTGTGTCCATAAAAAGTTTTCTGGTATCAAATAGGTACTATTTTATGTGTTGAGCGGCTGTGTTCCCCTCTCCTGGGTATGCTTGAGTGGACTTAAGGGGACACAAAGCATGGTCAGTCTCTCTGTTTGCAAGTGGTTATATTTGGGAAGTTTGGTGCCTTTTATGTCGGATTTCTTAGATAATATTTGGTAGATAATGAGAAAGTTACTCTTTGTTACTTTAAAGTAAAAAAAAAAAATTTCTGCCCACTGTGAATTAGAAAGCAGCTTCTAAAACTACTTTTCTTGTTCCTTTTCAAGTATCATCTGTTCACTTTCTAAGTTCAAATTTAGCTTTATTTGACTGAAACTGTGACTGTGGCTTAGTTGTGAAGACCTGAGGTTTAATGATTAAATTGCACTGGCCTGGTGCAGAGAGCTCTCAGAGTCAACCTCGGCAACTTTGGTGTTTTACAGGATGTGCCTGCTGCAAATCTGAATGATCTGGACTGGGAACTTCCCTTTTTTCTTTTTGCATTTTTGAACTGAATATCTCATGTGTCTAGAGAGAGAGGTAAATAAAATCAAAACAGCATAGTAGTGAGGTCCACAGCTATGCTGTATGAATTGTGATGGTGCCTGAAGTTTCATCCTTCGCCAGACTTTCCCATCCTACTTAGATGCCAAGAGACCGAAGTCCACTCTGTGTTCTAACTTGCGTTCTGCTGTGGCCTCACCCTGCTCTTCACTGAACTTTATGTGCAAGACAGAAAACTATCTGGCTTACAAAGCAGTCTTAACTCTGTTATATTTCTTTAATCCCATGGTATCTTATCTCTATATTGTTCCTTTTACTATTTTATAAATCTCTTGGGAATATTTGCTGTTTACTATAAATTTGAAGACCACATTCTCACAAGGTTGGATGCTGCCAGCAAGGGCAGAGTGACCTTTCAGGGTGACTTTTACCTTGAAGAAGTCACCAGAGTCTCGGCTTCAGCTTTTCAGTCTCAAATTTTTGTCAGCACTGAGAACAGATCCCTCTCTGAGATGATCTCTCATTGTCCAAGTTCGTAATATGTATAAAGCTATGTATAAATCCATAGTGCTGATGTATTATGTATATAATCTTAGCACGTTCCATTTGAAAATAAGCACAAAAGTCAGAGTCTGATCCCTGCCGTATCCCCGATGCTTTGAAACCTGACCTACCTCATTGATTGTTCTTGAGAGTTTTGAGAACCAGTATTTATAAGAACTTTGCATGGATGGTATTGGCTTCAAAGTAAGCATTAAGTAAATTTCTCACCAAAAGTTAGATAACAGTTTTTTATTTTATCTTTTGCTTAATTTACTTGAAATGACAATTGCAGTTGTTACAAATACTTGTTTTACCCCTCATCCATTTTGGGGAACTGATTTGAATACAAAAATGTGTATCAAATGTTTACTATATGCCAGGGCTGTCAAACTCATTTTCCCTGGAGGCCACATCAGCCTCGTGGTTGCCTTCAAAGGGCCGAATGTAATTTCAGGACTGTATAAATGTAACTAGTCCTTAACAGTTAAGCAAGAGCTTGGTGCTCCCACCCAGTAGAAACAAGGTGCCAGGCCGGTTAAAACACGGGAGAGGGCCGGACTCAGCCTGCGGCTGAAATAACTGTATAAATCAAGGCCACTTGCAGAGACATCAGAAAAGGCACAGCCTAGGTCTGGGGCATCCCGAAGAAGAGGCAGTTGAGCTAGCAGGAACGTGAGATGCCTGTTCGCTAACAAACTGATGCTTAGGGTGAACAGGGCAGCCTAGGAAATAATATTCCTGAACCATAAAAGAAAAAGTTATGGTTTAAAAATTGGTACAACTTTTTAAAGGTTATAGTTAATATAAATTTTGTTTTTATTACTTCATACTGTAATTCTTTGAAATTTTATAATCTATGTAGAATATTGTATGGAAACTGTATTAATCAGAATACAGAGTTTAATCCATTGGAATATTTTGTTTTTCAAACTATTTTAGATAAACATTTTTTAAAACTGTCGTACTAAGTGACATCCTTCCATTGTATATAAATAAACTAAAAATTAACTTGCTCACATATTTTTTAAAAATATTGAATATGAATAGAAAGGTAAGTTACTGACGTGGATCCTTTTTTAAGAGGAAATGACATTTTCTGTCAGTACAGCTTTTGGTGTGTACCTATTTAAAATGAAACTAAGAATGGAAAGCACAGCTAATTCTGTAATATTTAAATACTATATATTTGTATAGGGCAAGCTTTATGTGGTGATTGTATTTTCTTCGGCAAATTCTGCTTTCATTGTTTTGTCAATTGGATCTCAATAGGAAATGTTTACAATAGGGAAGTGCTTGTAAATTAATAAAACAAAGTATTTATAGTATAATTTAATTATGCATGAGAGAATAGGGAATAATAAAAGTCCAAGAAATATGCCAAATATTGAACATGATATTCTTTGGTGTTGGAATCATATGAGCATTTTGTCTTCCTACTTTTTTAATCTTTTACAGTGTACATGTTTTTTACTTATGTCATTGTATAAGAAACAACTTTATTTGAGGCTGGAGAATAAAGGTGCCTTAAGACTCACTTTTGTGAACTGTTTTTAAATCAGAGAGGAGTGCACATAGCCAAGGCGAGGCCTGATGTGCCTGTGTGCCACTCTCTTGCACTTGTTCACTGACACGGGGCCAGATAGGACCCTGGTCCTCTACCCAGCAATGCCCAATGTTAGCCGAAGTGCTATATTAGAATAATTCTTACGGAAAATAATTTGTAGTATGTGCCAAGGACCTAAAAAATAGTCATAATCTTTTACTCAAACCCACATCTGAGCATCTCATCAAAGAAAATGGTCCAAAATATGGCAAGAGGTGTGTTTGGGATTGTTTTGCTGCAAGTAACAGAATACGCATCTAAAAATAGTCCAACCAGTTTGGAGTCTCACATGAGAAATCTGGAGGTAGACAGCTGCTGGTCTGAGCTCAGTGATGCCCTCAGGGTTTTGCTTTGTCATTCTTAGTGTGTTGAGAAGCCAAATTCTGGATTCAAATGCCAACTCTGGCATAGCTGTATGACCACGAACAGTGCTTCTGTGCTGCAGTCTCCTCATCTGTAAGTGTGGAGATAATGATAATACTCTTATGTTCATGGATATTTCTTAACGTGTTTAAGGCAACAGGAGAGGGTATTGTCCCAACTCTCTTGTACTATGAAAGCAAAAGCTTTCTCAGCATCCCTGCAGCAGCCTTCCCTGAGGTCTCTAGGCAGAACTGGGTTACATGGCTACCCTATGAACACAGCCAAGAAAGCAAGAAATAGGATTGTTGGCTTCTCAACTTAGATACACCATAACCATCTGAACAAAGCTGGGCTTCTGTTAGCAAGGAAGAGAAGAAAACAGATTTTGGATTGTCAACGAGCAATGTCTAATAACAAGCTATCTGTAGGAACATAATTTGTAAGTGGGAAAAATGGGTGCAAGGTAATATCTAAAATATGGGATTAGTTAAGCAATTTGGGATATTGTTACTAAATGGAATATTCACCCGTTAAGCAATCACTGATAAAAAGTTACTTAAAGGGCCTGGGCTGGTGTGGCTTAGTGGATTGAGTGTCAGCCTGCAAACCAAGGGTTACTGGTTTGATTCCCGGTCAGGGCATGTGCCTGGGTTGCCAGCCAGATCCATGGTAGGGGGTGTGCTAGAGGCAACCACACATTGATATTTTTCTCCTCTTTCTCCCTCCTTCCCCTCTCTCTAAAAAAATATCTTTATAAAAAAAGTTACTTTAAGGTAAACACTAGTGTGTGAAAAATGTTATACTATTTTAAAAGTAAAGTATAACGTAGTTTTAAGACATTTTTTTACATTTTTAGTTGATGCAATTGAGATGTCTCAAAAAATTTTGCAACCAGATGATAGTCTTTTTTTTCTTTGTACACTATTGTATGTTTTTGCCTCCTTTGTCAACATTTATTGACAAAGGTGTGGTCAAATATTAATTGACCATGAAAGTGTGGGTTTATTTCTGGGCTCTCAATTTTGTTCCATTGATCTACCTGTCTGTTTTTATGCGCCGTTTTGATTACTATGGCCTTGTATAGTTTGATAACAGGTAGCATGATTCCTCCAACTTCATTCTTTTTTCTCAAGATTGCTATCGCTATCTTTTGTGGTTCCATATAAGTTTTTGAAATATTTGTTCTAGTTCTGTGAAATATACCATTGATATCTTGATAAGAATTGCATTGAATCTGTAGATTGCTTTGGGTAGTATGGACACTTTCATGATGTTAATGCTTCCCATCCATGAACACAGTACATGCTTCCACTTATTTCTGTCTTCAGTTTCTTTCTTCAGTGTCTTATAATATTCTGAGTACAGGTCTTTTACTTCCTTGGTTAAATTTATTCCTAGGGGTTTTTTTTTTGTGTGTGTGTTTTTAATTGTAATGGAATTGTTTTCTTAGTTTCCCTTTCTGATAGTTCATTATTGGTATATAAATAGCAACTGATTTCTGAATATTTATTTTGTATTCTGCTTCTTTACTGAATTTATAAGTTCTAGTAGCTTTTGGTGGAATCTTTAGAGTTTATACACAATATCATGCCATCTGCAAATAAAGACTGTTTTACTTCTTTCCAATATGGATGCCTTTTATTTCTTTCTGTCTGATTATTGTAACTAGGACTTCCAGTACTGTGTTGAATAAGAGAGGTGAGAGCAGACATCCCTGTCTTATTCTTTATCTTAAGGGAAATGTGTGTAGTTTTGCCCACTGACTATGATGTTGGCTGTGTATGTGTCATATATGGCCTTTGTTATGTTGAGGTGTGTTCTTTCTGTTCCCACTTTGCTGAGAGTTTTTGTCGTAAGTGGGTGCTGGATTTTATCAAATGCTTTCGCTACATCTATTGATATGATCATGTGGTTTTTATCCTTCGTTTTGTTGATGTGATGTATTATGTTTGTTCATTTGCAAATGCCGTACCAGCCTTGCATCCCTGTGATAACTCCCACTTGATCACGGTGCCTGATCCTTTTTTAATGTACTGCTGGATCTGGTTTTCTAGTATTTTGTTGAGGGTTTTTGTATCTATGTTCATCAGGAATGTTGGCCTGTAATTTTCTTTCTTTGTAGTGTCTTTATCTAGTTTTGGAATTAGGATAATGCTGGCTTTGTAAAATGAACTTGAGGGTCTTCTCTCCTGAATTTTTTGGAATAGTTTGAGAAGGATGGGTATTCTTTGAATGTTTGGTAAAACTCACCTGTGAAGCCATCCAGTCCAGGGCTTTTGTTTATTGGGAGGGGTTTTTTTTGTTTTGTTTTGTTTTTTTAATTACTGCCTCAGTTTCATTAGTTGTAATCTGAATCCAGATTCTCTGGTTCTTCCTCATTCAGTTTTGGGAAACTGTATGTTTCTAGGAATTTATCCATTTTGTCCAGATTGTCCAATTTGTTGGCATATAGTTGTTCGTAATATTTTCTCACAATTCTTTGGTGTCAGTTGATATCTTTCTGATTATTTTGGTCATCTCTTCTTCTTGATGAGTCTAATTAAAGGTTTGTCAGTCTCGTTTATCTTTTCAAAGAACCAGCTCATTTTCATTGATCTTTTATGTTGTTTTTCTAGACTCTATTTTGTTTATTTCTGCTTTGATCTTTATTATTTTCTTTCTTCTACTCACTTTGAGCTTTGCTTGTTTTTCTTTTCCTTGTTCCTTTTAGTGTCAAGTATATTGTTTATTTGAGATTTTTCTTGTTTTCTTGAGATACGCCTGTAATGATATGAATTTCCCTCTTAGTACTGCTTTCACTGTGTCCCAGAGATTTTGGATTCTTATGTCCATAGTTTCATTTGTTTCCAGGTATCTTTTTGATTTCTTCCTGGATTTCATTGTTAACCCATTTATTGTTTAGTAACATGTTATTTAGCTTCCATGTCTTTGTGTTTTTCAGTTTTTTTCTTGATTGATTTCTGGTCAGAGAAGATGTTTGATATGATTTTAATCTTCTTAAATTTATTAAGACTTGTTTTGTGTATGTTCTGCTGCTTTGGAGTGAAATGCCCTGAAGGTATTGATTAAATCCATCTCATGTATGGTATCATTTAAGGTGACTGTTTCCTTGTTGATTTTTGTCTGGACTATCTATCCATTGATGTCAATAGGTGTTAAAATTCTCAACTGTTGATCTTTT
Organism: Anoura caudifer; assembly: GCA_004027475.1. Lineage (NCBI taxonomy): Eukaryota > Metazoa > Chordata > Mammalia > Chiroptera > Phyllostomidae > Anoura > Anoura caudifer. Next base: position 139,485 of record PVKU01001850.1, on the reverse strand, counting down.
CCTTTATGTATGTCAAAATTTGCTTTGCATATTCAGGTGCTGCTATGTTGGGTGTGTAAATGTTTACAAGGGTTATATATTCTTGTTGGATTGCTCCCTTTATCATTATGCAGTGTCCACATTTGTCTCTTACTGTAGCCTTTGTTTTAAAGTCTGTTTTGTCAGGTATGTGTTGCTACCCAGCTTTTTTTTCTTCTCTACTTGCATGAAATATCTTTTTCCATCCCTTTATGTGTGGTGTGTGTATGTCTTTGGTTCTGAGATGGGTCTCTTGCAGACAGCATGTATGTATGAGTCTTGTTTTTTTGTCCATTCAGCTACCCTATGTCTTTTGATTGGAGCATTTAAGTCGTCCACATTTAAAGTGCTTATTGATAGGTGTGGATTTATTACCATTTTTTCTTTTAACTGTGTTCCTTTGTTTTTATTCTTACTCTTTTGGGAGGGCTTTTAACATTTTTTGTAATACTGGTTTGTTGGTAACAAACTCCTTTAGCTTTTTCTTGTCTGGGAAGCTCTTTATTTCTCTTTTCAATTTTAAATGGTAGCCTTGCTGGGTAAAGTGGCAAATGATAGTCTTGACATAATTGTCATGGCCTGCACATTAATAAACTTGGTCTAAAACACCTAAGATAAAACAAGGACCAGCATCAAAATTTGCAGAAGGGTGAGTCAGTAGCTTGTAAGAAAATTCTAGGGAAAAAGTAGTGGAATTTTTTTTTAATTTTTAAATTTTATATTGATGTATAATATATGCATTTTAAAAAGTACAAGTACAAGATAAATACACAAGATAAATACCTCCCTGTTATCAGCACCCAGATCTAGAAACAAAACATTAACCAACACCTTGGAAGCTCCCCTTTTGAAAGTGTGGAGAACTCAAGAAATGCAACGCAGATTCTTTTTTTTTTTTCAAGATTTTATTTATTTATTTTAGACGGGAAGGGAGAGAGAAATAGAGGGAGAGAGACATCAGTGTGTGGTTGCCTCTAGCATACCTCCCACTGGGGATCCAGACTGGCCCTGCCGCCCAGCATGTGCTCCAACTGGGGATTGACCCGGGGACCCTGCAAGGCGACCCTTAGATTCACAGGCCAGTGCTCAATCCATGGAGCCTTGCAAACCAGTGCACAACACACATTCTTAATAGCACAGAGAGTGATGTGGGGAGAAATATGGGCATCTATGGTGCCAAGGGAAGCAGGATGATTCGGAAGAGTCTAATTTTGAATGCAAAGACACTTATGTGATACCTTAACCAATTTGTTTCACTTTTTAAAACACAAGAGTAAAGATACGATTTTTAAATATCTGTGATAATAAAATTAAGAGAACTTTTAATATATTCATTTTAAAATCTAGTAAGAAAACATTGTATTTTAAATGGCAATGAGTTTTTCTTTGAGATATGTAAGATAATGGTTCTTACAACTTAACAATTTTATAAATGTAGTATACATATGAAAATAGTTGCTCTGTGTGCTGAGATTATAGCTGATTGAGTTTTCTTTTTCTGCACATATTAAACATGTACAGTGTTACAGTTCTCCAGAGAAACAGAACCAGAAGGAGATATAGATGGATACATGCATACATACATACATACACACAAACAGAATGGGAACTTACTCAGGAGATTATGGAGGCCAAGAAGTCCCATGATCTGCTGTCACAAGCTGGAGAAGCAGAAGTGGTGTAATTCAGTCCGAGCCTGAAGGCCTGCTGGTGTCTCAGGACAGGAGAAGATGAATGTCCCATCTCAAGCAAAAAGAGCAAATTTGCCCATCCACTGCCTTTTTGTTCCGTTAAGGCCCTCAAAGGAAGGGACCATTCCCACCTGCATTGGTGAGAGTGATCCTCACTCAGTCTACAGATTCAGGTGCTGACTCTTGTGGACAGACACACAGAAATAACGCATATTTAGCTGGGCATTTCTTAGCCCAGCCACTTTGACATATAAAATTAACCGTCACAAAACATTTTGTAATGCTGCTGTAAAATGTTTATATGAAACATTTAAAAAAATAATCTAAAACATTACTTCTAGCTTCATTAGCAAGATCCAGTTTTTGAGTACCTGCTTTTCCTGATATCTAAGTTAACATCAGATTGAGAAAGGCTTTAAAAGGGAACTTGACCAAGTGGCAAGGTAAATTGTGGGCAAAATGGGAACCTAATTCTAGAAAATGTTGCAAAAGGGAAAGTTGAAAATAATTACATGGTAACTAAACTGAATTAGTTCTATTTCACAACTTATTTTTAAGGATACTTGAATTTTTCCTTTTTGAAAAATTTTATAAACATTATACCATTTTAATTGATATTTTTGAATATACAGAAACATAGAAAATAATGAAACATCAATCTCCCAGATTTATTTTTTATTTTTACTTTTTTTTTTTTTTTACTTTAAAAAACTAGAACATCAGGAATACAGCTGCAGCCCCATTCAGCCATTCTTTCCCAGGGATAAGCACTGTCTTACCTCTGCCTCTTTCCTTTACTTATTTTTACGACATTTGTGCATGTGCATGCATGTAGTAAACAGTATCATTTAGTATTTGGTATCTTTTCACATTTAATGGGAACCATTTATGGGAACCGTAAATGGTATTGTGTATATTTTTTGCTAAGTAACTCAACATTAGATTCTTAAAGATTCTTTCATTTTAACTGTTGTAGAGTTTTCCATTATTTATCCATAAATCCACAATTTACCCTGCTGCAGAATGGTTAGAGTGTGTCCACATTTTCACTATTTAAAAATCTTGCCCCAATAAATGTCTTGGCACATGTCTCCTTGGGTGTATTTCTTAGAGTCGTCTTTATCCAAAGTTTACATAGAAACCTAGAAATGGAATTCTGGGTTGTAGGGTCTATGACTCTTCAACTCTGCTAGGTAATGCTACATTCACAGTCCTACCAACAACTCAGTGAGTTCTTATTTTAGCTCATCCATGTCAGCGCTGGTGTTCTTAGACTCTCAAACTCTAGACAGTCTGTTGAGGAAATGGTATTTGTGTGGATTTTTATCATTTAATTTTCCCATTGTTTTGCTTTGAGAGTATGTGCATTAAAGCTAGGGACAGTGAAACAAGGAAAGACTTAGTTAGGATGGAAGAAGCATCAGGAGGGGGCCTAAGTGGGGCTGCTGCTGCCTCACTGGGAAGTAAAAGTCATGGTGACAGAAGTGAGCCAAGGCAGGGTTGCTGCTGGCTCGCTGAAGAGTCAAAGAAGAGTGGGCCTTGGAGACAGGTTCAGGGCTTAGCCTGGGGCAAGCTGCTGCACCATGGCTGCCTGGGTTGAAAGGCTCATCTGGACCCTTAGAGTTGAGAAGCAAAAAGTAAAGATGCACGCTTAGAGGGGGGAAGGTGTGGGCTTGCTCCCAAGAGGACAGCTCCCATCCATCTCTCTGTTTTTCTGTTTTTTTCTTTTTTATTGATTTGTAGAGGTCTTTATATTGGGATACCAATTCTTTGTCACTTATGTTGCCAGTGACCCTGCAGACTGGCAGGGCCATCTCTGTGGTCTGCTAAGTTCCCATGTACGCTTTGGATCTGGGGACTTTCAAAACCAGTTCTAGATCCTTTTAAAAATGTAGGCTTTTTTAGAGTAGTTTCAGGTTCGCAGCAGCATGTAGAGAGAGTTCCCATATAATACAGTATCCCCTGCTCCACCCACCTTGGTATAGCCTCCCCCATTACCAGTGTCTCCTACCAGAGTTTCAGATGTGTTACAGCTGATGAGCCTGCACTGACACATCGCTGTCACCACAAGTCTGTAGCTTACGTTGGAGTTCACTCTTGGTTCTGTGCATTCTGTGGGTTTGGACACATGTATAATGAATGTCATGGGTCTACCATTGTAGTATCACACAGGGAGTTTCACTGCCCTAAAAACCTTCTTTGCTCTGCCTGTTCTTCCTTCTTTTACCCCTGACAACCCCTGATCTTTGTACTTTTTAAAAAGTTTTGCCTTTTCAGAATATCATAAACTTGGAATCATAACAGTATGTGGCCTTTGCAGATTAGCTTTTTTCATTTAGTACTATGCATTTAAGTTTCCTCCATGTCTTTTCATGGTGGGATCACTCATTTCTTTTTAGTGCTGAAGAGTATTCCATTGTCTGGACAAAATCACCCAACTCATTTCTTAAAATGTGTCTCCAGTGTTAAGCCATGCATGATTATATTAGGAAGAAGACTCAATTCCTCTTTGGGTCTTGGTTAAAGGTCTCAGTTCCTCCAGTTAGGGGCTTTTTCATAGGATTTCTTCAGTGTGCTCAGGACATGACAGGTGTTCAGCACGCGCGGTCCAGGAGAACGAAAGGAGGAGGCCGCAGCGTCTTGTGTTACCTAGTCCTGGAAGTCAGATACACCTCAGCTTTATTCATGAGAAGCAAGTCACTCAGTTTAGGCCATAATGGGGGTGGGGGAGGGGGGATTCTTTTAAACTACCACACTGCTTTTAGACTGAGCAAAATGAGATGCCAACTATTAAAAAAAATAGTCTCTGATAACAATCATCTATCTTCTCTCATTCCCCACGGAGGTATTTTTTTAAACTGGAGGCTCTGGCCCACAGTAAGCCATGAACTCAGTGTACAGCATCCCTGAAGCACACTTCAGAAACAGCACAGAAACAGCGGAAAGGAGAAAGCACAGTTTGGCAATTTCAGATCTCCCTTTTCATCTTTGTTTTAAATTGTCCTATAACATACCTATAACTTTTTAATAGTAGAAGAGTAGATTATATAAAATTATATTTAGTTAAGCCTAATTGTGAATAACACCTATTTCAACACACTATAGGTTTGTTCATGCAACACATTTTATCATGGTTGTTTTAACCCTTGTATTTGTTTTTAATTTTTGTCTTTTATTATCAGTCTCTAAGAGACTGCGGTCACTTTTTTTTGTTAAATGCATGCACACCTCTTTGAACACAGCTAACGGGTGTTTGCCCCCTTGGTGACTGTCTCAGCGTACCTATGGCTTAAGCAGGCAACAGCTATTCCTCAGACTTTGCAATAAACGAATTAAGACCTGGGCCTTGACTTAGATTTTAGGCAACGACTAGGAAGAAACAGGAACAAAGGTGTGAAACTTTAACCCAGGGACATGTAGGCCATAAAAACAAAGGGAAAATCAAAGATAGTGATAGTGTGTTCCATTTGACAAAGGGAGAAAAACCCTGGGGAAAAAAGACTTTCTAAGTTTCTTCTACACATTACTCTATTTTACCCACAGACCACCCTGCTAACCATTAAAAACATCTCATCCTTACTTAAGTCGGGTGATTTTCCTAAGACAAGTGTTCAATCTCCCAGATACTGGATGGCAAGGACCCTTCCGGTGAGACTGTAGGTGGAGTTTGGATTCTGACAGCACGAAGGCTCTCCAGCTGTGTGACCTTGGGCAACTTAACTTTTCCAAGCTTCTTCATATTCCTCACCAAAAAACAGGGATGAATTAGTAGGCCCTGTCTTTGGGCTTTCTTTGACGGTTAAATGGGATAGAGACATCAAAAATACTTGGCACGTGAATGTAACTTTTTAGCTTATTTTTTTTTTACATACAGGAGCTTATTATTATTTTTTAACATACAGGTGGGCCTGTTGAACAAAGTAAAAAAAAAAAAAAAACAACTCTCCTTCGTCTTATAAAATCCATATAAACCTTTTTAGAATCTAAATATGAGCAAATGAGGCAGAGAGGGAAGGACTGTTCCCCTTCTACTACTATAGGACTCTCCTGCTGCCTCTTCGTAGTGAAAATCATTTTCTTAACCCTCTCGAGGCCACAGTTTACACTTTCCTGGCTCACATGGGTGAGATGGGGTAGGTAGGGAGTGGGGGTGAGCCGTCTCTGGGCCGCAAAATTTGGCACCCTCACGGGAGGGAGAGCGTGGCGGGACTCCAGCTACGGCTCTTGCGGGAGGGATGGGGGCACTGGGGCAGTGGGAGCAGCTGATCCCGCGGTTCCGGGTCCTGGTGACCAGGCAGGCCAGGCCGCACGCGGCTCCGCCTCCAGCCCTCCTGGCACCGCCCCCAGCCCTCCAGGCACCGTCCCGGCTCCTCCTCCTTCAGCGATTCAACCCGCACTGGCCGTGGCCGCTGCGGTCCTAATTGTGGCCACCCAGCCGGAGCCATGCAAACTGTGGGCCCCGGGGCGCGTGCGGCGCTGGCGCTGCTGCTGCTGCTGCTTTTAGCAGGAGCCGAGATGTCTGCAGCCTCCGTGCCACGAGATCCTTCGCTCTTCAACGTGAGCCTGGACGTGGCCCCCGAGCTGCGCTGGCTACCCGTGCTGCGGCACTTCGACCTGGACTTCCTGCGCGCCGCAATGGCGCACATCCTCGGGTGAGTGTGGGACAGGATCTGCCGGGACAGTCTGCCCGGGTGCGAGTGCAGGAAAGCCCAGACACGCGTGGCCCACTGTGCTTGAACTGAGACTCGCCACCCCTTCCCTCCCTCTGCGATAGCTTTGCCCTCTGTCCCACCCCGCTCCTGGCCTCTGGAGTGCCTCTGGGGTGCCTCTGGAGTGCCTCTGGTGTGCCTCTAGAGTGCCTCTGAAGCGCTTCTGGAGTGTCTCTGGAGTGTGGAGGGTTTGGCGGGGACCAGAACTGGTATTTGCAGCTGCTCTAAGCAGCGTCAAGGTTGGGGATGATCCGGTGCGGCTGGTTTAGCTTTGAGGTTCGGTGTCATCAGTGGCACACCCGTCCTCGAGACATTCCAAGTCTGGGTGGTGGACGAGATGTTGCTCTGGCCGCTCAGCTACTGAATAGGGGACGCAGCCCACGTCCTCCTTGTGGGCCTCGCAGGCCCTCTAAGTGCGCACCTTTGGGGACTATGCACTCTCATACTTTCTACTTCTGTGAAAGTTTTCTTTTTCTCTCCTGGAGGCTGAGAATCTAGTGACGCGGGACCTGAGCTGTCAGCTCTCTGGGGTGGAAGGCACCGAGCACTCACCCCTAAGGATGAGAGCCTTAGATACTCCCAACCCCCCAGACATACTCACTCGAACGCCTCCAATATCTGAGCTCAAACATCCTCGTGACTTTTCGTTTCTAGGGATACGGTCCCCAAGTGGGTCCATGCAGTAATGCGAAAGGCGGTCAAGGAGCTGGAAGGCTCCCTGCCCCAACCCTACACCGACGAGATCCGTGGCATGTGTGACGTCCTGAACTTCAGCCTGGCTGACTGTCTCCTCGTTAACCTGGCCTACGAGTTCACTGCGTGAGTGAGTGCCCCACGCGGCGTGAGGAACGTGGGCTTGCCAGGGTCACCTACCACATCTGAGTGGGAGCAGACATATTTTCAGTGTGATGAAAACAGAGCGGCCACCGGGCTGCCCAGAAACCCCCCAGCACTTCCTCTTTGCCTCCCTGCCTAAATCTGAGCAGCAGATGCATGGGCTGTAAGCAGCTTCTCTGACCTCAACACTGAACTTTTCCTCTACCCGAAGCCCCCTTTCCTCCCTCCACTAATCCAGGTAGCATCCCACTTTTGAAATTCTTCTCAACCTGTACTTTCTAGGAAGGTTTTGGAATTAACCCCACTCTCATCTGGACTCCGTAGCTAAACCAGTGACCCTCCAGCCTTATAATGCAGGGGGTCATCCTAGCACTGATTCATCCCCTGCATTTCTTCCCCCATGTTTGTCATGCCTAGTGATCCTGACTCCTCTGTTCCCACAGTCTGCTCCCTCCAGGGCTGGGGTCACAGGGAACATGGTTCTGCTGAATAAGACCAGCCAACATTTGGTATGCTGAGTGGACATGAGAAAAATGTGGTGCACAAACGAGGAAGCAGTGCGGCGGAGTGCAGGCCGATCCTAGGCAAAGTGCAGGGGGACCCTGAAATTTCCATTGACGCATTAACAGGTCCTGGAATTAAGAGTTTTGACTAGGTTTCTGCCTTCAGGATTTGACTGTTTTGCAACCAGATCAGCCTCATCTAGTAACATCTTGCTGATACTTAATGGCTTCTGGCTGCCAAAAGATGATGAAAAAAGTTCTTGGGATAATGAAACTTTACTACCCCCCTCCTCTGGCATCTTCCCAAAACAACTGGGCAGAGTAGGTTCAGATGTACTGTGACTGCCTTTCTTTTTGGGAAAATGTTTTTGAGACACAGAGCACAAACTTGTTAAATTAAAGTGCTTTTCAATTGAACTAAGTTAATTTTGCCATCCTTCATCATCCCCTATCCCCGTCTTTTCCCTATTCTGACATGTGGCTTTTCTCAGTGGAAAAAAAAATCAATTTTCATGTTCACTTTCATCTTCTTTTGTTGGAGTCACTGACTGAAAAAGTTCTAGTAAGAACACTGTAACTTTGGAATGTGATATTAAGGTATATATTGAATTGCCTGACAATACAAAGCATAGATTCCATTAGCATTAAAAAAGAAAATGTTTTATTCTCATTTCTGATGTAAGGCTTTTTGAATCAGGGTAAGACTAGCTACCCTATATTGAGCCTGACCAGTAGTGATGTGGAAACCAAGCCTCAGGGGAACGACTTGCTGAAAGTAGGGTGTGTGGTGAGTGCTTGGAGCTGCTGCTGAAGGTGGGCCTGTCCTGTGCTCTGCAGTGCCTGTCCCAGAGCGGAGCCCGGCTCCCATTGTCCCCTGTGCTTGTGGGTTGCCTCATGCAAAAACATTTGGACCTGACATGGAAGTACCGTGGTCTTGCCAGTTTTGAAAAATCATCTTTGAGGGAGATTCCACACACTTTGCTTTAGCCACTTCCATCACTCCCCTCCTCTACACGAACTCTTTGAAGTTAAGATCAGAAATCTTGAAAAAAATTAAAACCTGACCAAGCTTCCTTCTTTAAACAAACAAAGAAAGTTAAGTAACATTTATTTTCTCTTAATTATAAAGGAATTATATAATCATTCTAGAAAATTAGTAAATATAGAAAAGTGAAATTAACCACATCCTATTACTCAGAAATGACCATCAGTTCTTCAAGGTGTTTCCTCTCAGGTTTGTGTGGATACACATCTCTCCCCTCCCCCCTGACTGGATGTGCTGCATGTAAATATTTTTCCCATATATCTTCAGAGAATGCAAACATTTAGATGTCTTACTATACCACTTCCTCTTTTCCTCAAACTACTTCTCTCTGGCTGAAGCTTTTAAAAGGATCCTTTTCTCTAAAGGGGACAGGAAAAGTGCCAACCTCCTAAAAAGTTGTCCATTCTACTTGCTTTTAGAAATTCATGGAACAGAGAGGTGATCTTGAGAAAGCTTTGAATGATGCGTTGAACAGACTACACTCTGCCGCATGGAGGAGTAAGCAAAGCTTACTCCTAGCCAAGCCCAGAATGGGTCAATTTCAGATTTAGACTTAGAATGAAATTCTCCTTTAGTATGTTTTCAATGCTGTGTGTGCCAAGGGTGCAGGTCTAGTAACACTGAACACTGATGAGCTGTGTCCAGTTGTATTTTCATCTTGAATTGCAAATACATAGTCTTATACAAGAATTATATAGTTTAGGTGTCCATTGTGAGGAATAACAATTATGTTTTACTCTAAGGTCTTCTCTTAAAAATGAAAAACTCATTTTCCTTTTTCTTATTTTTCTCATTCATTCCTGTTGGACTTTCCCCTTTTCTCAGATTCTGCACCAGTATTGTGGCTCAAGACTCCAGAGGCCACATTTACCATGGCCGGAATCTGGATTATCCATTCGGAGACTTCTTGCGCAAGATGACTGTGAATGTGCAATTCTTAAAAAATGGGCAGGTACAGTCTATGTAGCACAGGATTCCAAAATCTGAGTCTTACCAACCCAAGTTAGCAATCATTAGGATGGCCTGCTTCTCAATATGTTATTGGTTTAAAATACAAAAAACATCAAACTCCTGGAAAAACAAACCAGAAGAGAGGTTTACATCAATTATGCTTATAGAAAGAAGCATCATCTATTACTATTATTAAGCACCTAGTTAGAGACGTCTGTCTATATTCCTTAGGGAAATCTCTATGAGGGTGTGATCTGTTATCCACTTATGATGCCTAGTCGACTCTTTCCTGTACTTTCCCATGTTCAGGCTGCTCCTGGAATGGTGGGGTGGGGGGCAGTAGGGGACTGTATGGTGTAACAGCTAGAAATACCCAGCTTTGGGATCTCACAGTCCTGGCTTTGAATCCTGCTTCTATCACTTCCTCTGTGAACCCTGGAAATCACTTAAACCCATTTTGCAGACTACAGCTCAGAGAGGTTAATAATTACTTTATGGAGATAATTACAAAGGTTAAGTGAAGTAAAATTTATGCAAAGCATGTGATAGATGCTTGATAAATGTGGCCAAATTACAAATGGTCCTTTTACAAATATGATTGACCCCACCATACTCTTATGTATGCTCTTTAAGAAATTACACTGAAATCATTTTATTTTCATCATAATAAGGACTAGTAACACCAAACTAACACTGGTGAGTTGTATCCATTGTGTTACTTATTTAAACGTATAATCTAATATGTACTATTGTCACATTTCCGTGTGAACTTTTAGGGAAACAGCATTGAGTTCACTTAGTAGACACAGCACGGTATTGCTGTGGAGCAGAATGGAGCATTCCAAAGCCAGATTTTGGCTTTGGGGGACATTGTTTAAGGACAAGGACTCTATTGTGTTTATCCTTTAAAAATTTTTTTAATTTAAGATTTTATTTATTTATTTTTAGAGAGAGGGGAATGGAGAAAGAAAGAGAGGGAGAAAAACTGAGAAACATCCATCAGTTGCCTCTCACACACCATCCACAACCAGGGGGCTGGTCTATAACCCAGGCATGTGCCCTGACTGAAAATCAAACTGGCAACCTTTTGGTTTGCCAGAGGACACCCAACCCACTGAGCTACACCAGTCAGGGCTTGTTTATTCTTTGCATTTAGAGGTTGAGTCACAAATACGAAAAACTCAGTTAGGGACTTCTGGCCAAGATGGAGGTGTAGGTAGATACACTTTGCCTCCTTGCACAACCAAAAGAAGGACAATGACAAATTTAAAAACAAAAAATAACCAGAACTTCCAGAAAAATCTAACTGCATGGAAGTCTGACAACCAAGGAGTTAAAGAAGAAATACTTATTCAGACTGGTAGGAGGGGCAGAGATGGGCAGCCGGGGCAGAGAGGTTGCACGCAGCAAAGCAGCTGGAGGACCTAGTGGTTCCACATTTGTGTGGGGTTAAACCGGGAGGAACAACTGGGCAGCAAGACAGATCATGCAACCCAGGGGTCTATTGGGGGAAAATAAAGCCTCAAAACCTCTGACCGTAAAAATCTGTAGGTGTTGCGGCAGTGGGAGAAGCCTCACATTAGTCTCACAGGAGAGCTCGTTGGAGAGACCCATGAGTTCCTAGAATGTACACAAACCCACCCACCTGGGAATCCATACCAGAAGGGCCCAATTTGCTTGTGGGTAGTAGGGGAAGTGACTGAAAGTTGACCAAGAGCCAAGCAAGTGGCATTGTTCTCTCAGACCCCTCTGAGAGAGAACATACACTGCTCCAGAATAAGACAATGTGGGTTGCTCCACCCTGGAGAATACCTAAGGTTCCATCACTTACAACATAACTGGCACACTAAAACAAAAAAAAAATGGCCCAAATGAAAGAACAGATCAAAACTCCAAAATACAGCTAAGCATTGAAGAGATAGCCAACCTATCAGATGCAGAGTTCAAAACACTGGTAATCAGGGTGCTCACAGAAATGGTTTTGTATGGTCACAAAATAGAGGAAAAGTGAAAGTTATGAAAAGTGAAATAAAGGAAAATATACAGGGAACCAACAGTGACAGGAAGGAAACCAGGACTCAAATCAACAATTTGGGCCAGAAGGAAAAAATAAACATTCAACCAGGACAGTGAAGAAACAAGAATTCAAAAAAATGAGGAGAGGCTTAGGAACCTCCACAACAACTTTGAATGTTCCAACATCTGAATCATAGGGATGCCAGAAGGAGAAGAGAAAAAGCAAGAAATTGAAAACTTATCTGAAAAAATAATGAAGGAGAACTTCCCCAATCTAACAAAGAAAATAGACTTCTAGAAAGTCCAGGAAGCTCAGAGTTCCAAAGAAGTTGGACCCAAGGAAACACACAGCAAGGCACATCATAATTACATTACCCAAGATTAAAGATGAGAGAATCTTAAAAGCAGCAAGAGAAAAGGAGATAGTTTCTTACAAAGGAGTTCCCATAAGACAGTCAGCTGATTTCTCAAAAGAAACCTTGCAGGCAAGCAGGGGCTGGAAAGAAGTACTCAAAGTCATGAAAGGCAAGAACGTACATCCAAGATTACTCTATCAGCTAAACTATCATTTAGAATGGAAAGGCAGATAAAGTACTTCCTGGATAAGGTCAATGTAAAAGAGTTCATCATCACTAAGCCCTTATTATATAAAATGTTAAATGGACTTATCTAAGAGAAAGAAGAAGATAAAAAATATGAACAGTAAAATGACAACAAACTCACAACTATCAACAACTGAACCTACAAAAATAAAAACAAACTAAGCAAACAACTAGAAGAGGAACAGAGTCACAAAAATGGAGATCATCACATGATGGGTTATCAGCAGAGGGGGCACTGGGAGAATGGGGGAAAAGGTACAGGGAATAAGAAACATAAGTGGTAAATACAAAATAGACAGGGGCTGGTTCAGAATAGTATAGGAAATGGAGAAGCCAAAGAGCTTATATGTACAACCCATGGACTCGAACTAAGGTGGGGGAATGGTGGTGGGAGGAGGTTACAGAGTGGAGGGGAATAAAGAGTGGGTAAAAAAATGAGACAACTGTAATAGCATAATCAATAAAATATATATTTTAAAAAGAAAATAAAATCAATACCCATAAAAGTTAAAAATCCTCATTTACTAAATAGTCATTTGTCATCTGCTTTTACAAACAAGACCTTTTTCTCATGAAACATTCAAACAATAGTCATGGCTGGTGTAGCTCAGTGGATTGTGTGTTGGCCTGCAAAACAAAGTGTCGCTGTTCAATTCCCAGTCAGGGCACATGCCTGGGTTGTGGGCCAGGTCCCCAGTAGGGGGCACGCAAGAGGCAACCACACATTAATGCCTCTCTCCCTCCCTTCCCCTCTCTCTAAAAATAAATAAATAAAGTTTTTTTAAAAAGTTCAAACAACGCAGGGTCTCCCACATACTGCTACTTCTAGGATGGAGTTTTTAACCTTCTTTGTGTGGGAACCCCTCTGGTGAAGCCTATTGATCCCTTCTCAGAATTATGGTTTATAATACAATATAAAATGCATGGGATTACAAAAAAACATGTTGAAATACAGCCATTTCAATATTACATTTTTTTCTTAACACATTAAATAGTAAAATTTGGCAGTGGCTCTGATGGCTACCATAATTTCAGGATGGTGACAAGTGTGAATGGTATTTCAAGACAACGTATGGGGAGCACAGCAAAATGGACTTGACACCATTACATACATGAAACTATCTGCAATTTCTGCTGGTGACAGAATAACAGACATTGCTATGATGACATGGTTTGTTGCAAGTGTTTATTACAGAACAAGTGAAATTTCAGTTAGAGGTCAGCGCAAATAAAGACATGCCCTTTGTTTCCCATCCAAGGTCACAGGTCCGCTGAATTCTATCCAAGGTTAAACCTTCTAGAAGGCTATTTCAGGGTTTTTATTCAATTGTGTTGGAACCTTAAAAGACAAAAAATCCATGAAATGGTGGGGCAAAATAAGGCACTTTCAAAGTATATTTGGTTGGAATGGTAAAATGATACCTTATTTCTTGATTTCAGATTGCATTCACAGGAACGACTTTTGTTGGCTATGTGGGATTATGGACTGGTCAGAGTCCACACAAGTTTACAATTTCTGGCGACGAGCGAGGTAATCAAAACGAACTCCCAAGCATTTCCCAAGCAGTTTTAGCTATTTCCTTGTTCAGTTTTATCCAAGGACTTCATTCACTCACCCAACAGAACCCATAGAAAAACACCTGCTAGAGTCAGTGGCAGGGACTTGCATTGTAAGGGGGTTGGTCAGGCAGTGTGCATGTAAGCAAGGAAGATGACTTCAGGTAGTTACAGGAGCTACCAAGAAAGTAAAACAGGAAAATGTGATAGAGTGAAGAGCTGGGGGGTAGGGCGGTTACCATAGCTGGAGGGTCTGGGGAGGCCCGACTCCAGTGATCTGGGAGTCAGGTCTGCAGAGGCTGCACGAAGAGCATCCTGATGGACCCCAATGGTGTGGCTACAATATGGAGTGAGGAGAGAGTGATGTGAAAGGCCGAGAGGAAGGCGAGGCCGTGGTGAGTCATGGGGAGGAGTTTGGGTTTTAAGCCTGTAGGAAGCTCTGAAGGATTTTAGGCCAAGGGGTGACCAGATCGGAGTTATATTTTTAGCTATCACTTTGGCTGCTCTGTAGAGACTGAATTGTATTGGCTTAAGATGGAAGCAGAAGACTGTGACAAAGCTGTTGCCGCCATCTAGAGGCTGTATGATGGCTTTCCACCGGCAGCATCTGTAAAGCACCTCACAGCTTACCGTGTCCTTTCTCACAAGCTTCCTCGTTAGAGACTCACAACAGTCCTGTTACACAGGCAGGGCCGATAATATTAAGCCCGTTCATTATGCAGAGGAGGAAAGTGAGGTTATGAGAAGAAGTGACAGCTAGTGGGTGGGGGCGGTGGTTCTTAAACTGATGTCACGGGTCCTGGCCCAAACCTCTGTTTGTCATACAGTCCCGCTGCCATTCTCCAAATCTCAGGGGCATCATTTAGTTTCACAATACGCGGGAAACCCAGAGACAGACAAGCACTTGTCTCTGACCTCAGGAGCTTGCAACTGAGTAAAAGAGAAGTTCGCAAAGAATCTCTTAAAATTTAGTGTTGGTCATTGATGAATCCAGTTGCCTTCCTGTTTTTGTTTCCTTAGGTTAGGTTTATTCTTATCTTTTGACTTAAATAAGGCTTTACCAGGAAGACACTGGTTGAGTACATAGGAGTCAGTTCTTTATTCCAATGTACTTCTTCACCATTTTCTCAAATGTCAGATATGAACGAGACTGGTTCTCAAATGGTACTCCAACCACAGCATGACAGTTATTAAGATTTTACACAGGATGTCTGTAAACATATGTATATTTAGCAAAAAGATTGGCTTTGTTTCTGTCATTTTGTAATTCAAATTGTTTAACAAACTGATTAGTTGAAACTAAGGTATGAGCAGTTTTAAAATAATGGAGTTATTTTGTAATATACACATTTAATTAAACATTGTCTAACTGCTTCGTTAAAACTTTTAAAACTTTTTAAAGCCTTATTTGAATGAAAACTCTATTTTAATCTGCTAAGATTGAGTTGAAATGCCTGAAAAATAAGAACATCTCTGGGTTGAGGGAAGTAAGATGTTCGCTTGAGTTTCTGGGCATGATGGAGCGAGCCAGCAGCGCCTCGACCGCCCTGGGAAAGGAGATGCCGAGCCCTAACCAGCCACCTGGCCGCGGAGATCTCAGACTCCACCGCCAGCCTGCTTCAGTTTATGCCTTGGTGCTGTCCCTTGCTGGCTGGGTGACCATGACCAAGGTGCTTACCCAGTCCGTACCTCAGTTTCCTTATCTGGAAAGCAGGGGTGATAATCACTGGTGTGAGGAAGAGAGGAGTTCTAGTACTTGAAGAACTCAGAGCAGGGCCTGGGGCAGAGGAAGGGCCATAGAAGCATCCCCAGGCCTGACCCCCTCTGACACCCAGATTGAAGGACCCAACCACTGTCTCAGCGTCTCCGCTCTGGTGTCTGCTAAGTCTCAAACCTAATGTGCTTAAACAGACCTCTCGCTTTTTTCTTTCCTTCTTTTCTTTCCTCCGTCCAAATCTGTTCCTCTCTTGGTTTTACGTGCCTTAGGAAATGGTACTTCTGGTCGACCGATTGTACCAGGAGAATTCTTTGACCCTTCACTCCTCAAATCTTACCAGCTCTGCCACCAAAACTAGACTGTCCCTGCCCGTTCTGTCTACCTTCACTGCTGGGCTCACTGCCATCACACCTGCACTGCTGCTATCCCTGTTCCTCCGGTCGCCCTGCTTCTCACCTTTCTATAATTCTTTCTTTATCTAGCAGCTAGCACGATCAGGTCATTCTTCTGTTTAAATCCCACAGTGACTTTCCATTTTACATATAACCAGTCTGAAGTCCTGACTCTGGCCTCAGAACTCTGTACCTCGCTTTACACCCATCTCCTTCTCCCTCCCTCCCTCCACCTGCCCCCCACCAGCGTTCATTCTTTCCCTGACATCTGTCAGCCCTACTCCTGCCTTCGCTCCTGACACCCACGCCCCCTGGAATGCTCGTCTTAGCTCAAATGTTCACAACTCAGACAGGCTGTCCTTACGTCCTTCTTGAAAGAAATCTTCCCTTGTCACTCATGATTACATTATTCTGTCTTATTTTCTTGGTTTGAGTTACTCAAATCTTGTTTGTTTAATGGTTTGGTCACCTGAGCACAAAGTCAGGAGTCTTTTGTAGAAATAAATGGCAAAAACTCATTCAAAGGTGCAAACCAGATACATAAATAGACAACACCCAGGGTGTTCCAAAGAAGAAAGCGTTTTTATAGTAAAAAGTATATTCTTGAGAAGACTGAGTCATACATTCTTGAGAAGAATGAGTCATGCATTCTTAGCCTCTGGGTTGGTCAGAGATGGCAATCTTCCAGGTGTCAGGGTTCTGGATGATGGATGTCAGGCTGTCCAGACGTGTGGACATTCCTTTTGAAGTTCTCCACAGAGTTATCTGTAGGATGTATCTATATTCCATATCTGCGTCTGTCTGTCTATCTGTCTGTCTATCTGCCTACCTACCTACCTACCCCGGCATTGATACACTACTAAAAAGATCAAACGTTTAAGTTCCCTGGCTAGTTAAAGCAGGAATAGAATCGTTTCTTCATGCCTCAGCCTACTTGGTTTTAGTAGTTTCGCAGTTTGACTGTGGTGACTCCATTTTATTGCTTCACTCTTTCCTCAGTACACTACTTTCTCCGGTTCAGTGTTGAATGGAAGGGTCTGGACCAAGTCAGGGTATGGCACTGTTTCATGAAAAGGACACATAAGTAAAGTGGCCCCCAAATGCCAAAGGAGCTGAGAGGCCAGAGAAAGAAGCAGACAACTCTTTGTTAGTTTAAAGAGTTTTAATTGGGAACTTACAGAAATGCTCTCCTGGGTAGCAGAAGAAAAGATGGATCATCCCCCAGACCACCTGTTTTGTACACTCTCAGAAATGGACCTACATACTCCAAAAGAATGTGGGGCTGATCTAGGGAAAGAAAGGGACTGGACAGTGGGCACTGTCTCACAGGGTGAGTTAACAGATAGATAACAGCAAGGACAGCTTGCCCTTGGGCACTCTGCCCCTGAGGAAGGACTAAATGCGGGAGGAAGGTTAACAGCAGGCCATGAATAGCCTGGAGCCTCTGTACGCATTCCAGAGTTCCACCCGGGAAAGGGGAGGAGGGTTGAGGGTTCCAGCGGATTCATTTCAAATGGAGTCAGCTTTTCAGGATGGAGTCAGCTCTATCTGACCAACCACATAGTAGGTGTTCAATGCTTATTTCTTGAATGAAAATTATTCTTTCAAAATAAATCCCCTACAGAGTGTTAAAAAGTAATTTTGGGAAATGATGGTAAATTTGTGTTTTTTCAAAAATGTGAGCCCAAATCTAACTTAAAAGTTCTAAAAAATATGTATTCTCTACAGTCTTCATAATATGTACTGAACCACTTCTCATGGTAGCTCCATAATTTTACTTTGCCTGAGGTAATTAATAGAGTGATTTCCTTTAACATAATTATCATTGTTCCCAGGCACCAGAAATTCTGTGCATAGATGTGATACACACATACATGCACACACACACAGAACACACACAGAGAACACAGAATCTTTGGTGCCTGGAAATGATACTTTTAGCGTCATCTTCGAAAATTGTATGCATGTAAAATCACTCTTCATCCACTAACCTTTCTCCCCCATCAGC
The DNA here is from genome assembly GCA_004027475.1 of Anoura caudifer. Classification (NCBI taxonomy): domain Eukaryota; kingdom Metazoa; phylum Chordata; class Mammalia; order Chiroptera; family Phyllostomidae; genus Anoura; species Anoura caudifer. Next base: position 121,439 of record PVKU01001850.1, on the reverse strand, counting down.
TTATGCTTTGGGGAAGAAACAAGACTTAAGGATTTTTTTTAAAGTGGTAGCAATTTGTGTATATATTTATTGTTCCTTCCACTTGGCAGATAAAGGCTGGTGGTGGGAGAATGTGATCGCTGCCTTTTTTCAGAGACACTTGCCGATCAGCTGGCTTATCCGAACTGTGAGTATATTGACTGTTGAGCCCACCCACTTTGCCCTGACTTTGTCTTCTAAACCATGTTCCTGCTGTGATTTAACAATATTGTTCATAATGTAAGAAGCTCCTGAAAAGGAAGAGCATCTAAAAGTTGGCAAAGTGCATATCAATCATTTTGATCATAAGTGTCAAAGATAAACAAAGCTGGACCCTAAAGTGGTACGGACAGATTGTAGTCAATAGGATAATACTGCAATAGGGAGAAGTGTCCTGCATGAACTGAGCTCAACTGAGATTGGTACAGAGGTGCCTGGGTGTTTGAAAGAGAGAATGAGGGAGTAGGGAAGGGTGATGGGGGGCACAGCACAGTCAGAGGTGACAAATTACAAGAAGCAGAGAGCAGAGGTTGTTCCTGTAAAACGTGTCTGAGTTTGCTAATTCGTAGGCCCCTTCCCTCCAGCAGAGGCTGGGAGATGGGGGTGGGATCTTCAGGTGTTGGCTGGAACAAACAGCACATTCTTTTGGCACTCTCCAGGGAGGAAAGCTTTCATCTACTCTTCTAGGCTCTTCTGGCTGATCTAACAATCAAATGGACATGACACAGATGAGCAGGAGAAAAAAATTGAATTTCAGTAACTTCTATACCTCCTGTATACACGCAAGACACCCAGGAAAACGGAGGAACTCACACCAAGGTGGTGGAAGCCATTACCTTAAATACCACATTCAACTAAAGACAGACGGATATGCTGGGGGTGGGGACTCAGTTATGGGAGGTAACCAGGAAAAGCACAGCAAACAAGGGTAAGATTTTGCACGGATTGGTAGTTACAGAGTAGTCATGGGGATGGAAAGTACAGCCTAGGAAGCATAGCCAACAATACTGTAATAACTATGCGTGGTGCCAGGTGGGAACTGGAAACATCAGGGGGAACACTTTGTACAGTATATGATTATCTGACCCCTGTGCTGTACACCTGAAACTAATACAAAATAATATTGAATGTAAACAGCGATTGAAAAATTTTTTAAATTAAAAAAGTGAGGTGTTTTTGCGGGTTTAAGTCCAAGCCTTCTCCACTGATAACAGTTTCTGGAGATTTAGATACCTTCCTCCTCGGAGATACCCTCACAGAGGGGCAGTTGCCTTACCAATGGAAATGTCTCTCACAAAAGCATAACTTCTACCTGGTTTTCAGAGCTTCTGCCACATCTGCTGTTTCTTAAAAATAACCAGCTTATAATAATCTTTATGCCAAAGAGAACATTTTGGGGTGGCAAATTCTATTCCCCTGCAGCAGCCTTGAGTTTTCTCAGGCATTCACTGTAAGTGGGGCTGGGGTCATCGTAGGGGTGTGGCCTTGAGCTGTTAGAAACTATGTTAGTGTTTGTTCCAGTCTTTTTAGGCCAAGGTGAAGGCCTGGTCAAGAGGAGGGCTCAGAGGAAGCTGGCTAGTGTTTGGTCAAGGAGAGAATCTTTGTCCTAGGCCAGACTTTTCCCCAATAGCTGGTTGAGGTAAGAGATAATGCTATGCTTTTGTACAGGTATAGTTGTGCCCCCCGCCTTAGACTCTCCATTAGCAAATATTCGGCTTAGCAAAACAGATGCATTAGAAGGCAGCTCTACACATACACACAAAGGAGCATCTGCTTCACAGGACCTGGTAGACAGCAGCAGAGCTGCAGGCCACATGTAAATTGTCATTTGACCACAGAGCGCTTGCCTTCAACAGCACATCTCTGGTGCAAGGATCTGGCTCTGCCTGGCTTGGCTTGTTTGGTCCTTCTCTATGTTATTCTAAATGATCCAGCCCCCCTGCACTTGCAGTTCTCCTGAACTTTTTGCTTGGGTACTCCCTACAGATGTTGACAGACGGTGCATCCTTCACGTATTCTTAAAATGACTTCCAAATTTTTTTCACTGGAAGATTCAAAAGCTGCAAAAAGTCCAGCATATTATAAATAAAACTATAATTTAAATCTATCCAGTGGAATTTGAACACCAGAATGACTTTAAAAATTTTAGATATACTTTACATACAATGAAATGCACAGATATTAAGCGTTTGGTTCGTGTTTTGACAGTTGTACACACTCGTATAGCCCTCCCTGTTACCACCACCAAGACAAGATTCAGAATATGTCTAAGTCCCTGGAAATTTCCCTCGTGTCCTTTCTGATCAATGCTGCCCTCCTCCGACACACACCCTCCCCACAGGAAGCCACTCTTTGACTTCTTTCACTACAGAAAAGTTTGCCTGTTCAAGAATTCCTATAAATGAAATCATGGTATGTGAGCTCTATTTCCTTCACTCAACATAATGTTTTTCAGATTCATCTGTGTTTTGTGTCGCTCGCTCATTCCTTTTATTATTGAAAAATACTCAATTCTACAAATATGCCTGTGTTTATGCATGTTCTTGGTGGTAGACCCTGGGTTGTTTCCAGTTGGTGGTTATTGTGATAACCTACTATAGAAATTGTTGTAAAAATCTTTTTTAATTGCATTTTATTGATTATGTTATTACAGTTGTCCTGATATTTCCCCCATTGCCCCCCTCCACTCAGCACCCCCTACTCCCTCAGGCAATCCCCCCACCATTATTTATGTCCATGGGTCATGTGTACAAGTTCTTTGGCTACTCCCTTTCCTACACTGTACTTTACATCCCCATGGCTATTCTGTAACTACCTATTTGTACTTCTTAATCCCCTCACCTATTCACCCACTCCCCCACACCCACCTCCCATCTGGCAACCATTAAAACACTCTCTGTATCCATAATTCTGTCTCTGTTCTTCTTGTTCGCTTAGTTTGTTCTTTAGATTTGATTCTTGATAGATATGTATTTTTGCCATTTTACTGTTCATAGTATTGATCTTCTTTTTAAATAAGCCCTTTTAACATTTCATATAATAATGTTTTGGTGATGATGAACTTCATTAGTTTTTTTTTTTTTTTTTTTTTTTTTTTTTTTTTTTTTTTTTTTTTTTTTTTTTTTTTTTTTTTTTTTTTTTTTTGTCTGGGAAGCTCTTTATCTGCCCATTGATTCTAAATGATAGCTTTGCTGGGTAGAGCAATGTCGGTTGGAGATCCCTACTTTTCATGACTTCAAATATTTCTTGCCAATCCCTTCTAGCCTGCAAAGTTTCTTTAGAGAAATCAGCTAACAGTCTTACAAGAACACCCCTGTAGCTAACTAAGTGCTTTTCTCTTGCCGCTTTTAAGATTTTCTCTTTATCTTTAAGCTTTGACATTTTAATTATGATGTGTCTTAGAATGGGCCTCTTTGCATCCATCTTGTATGGGACTCATCTGTGCTTTCTGGAATTGAATATCTATTTTCTTCACCAAGTTAGGGAAGTTTTCTTTCATTATTTTTTTCAAATAGATTTCCAATTTCTTCCTCTTTCTCTTCTCCTTCTGGCACCCCTTTGATACAAATGTTAGACCTCTTGAACTTGTCCCAGGGACTGCTTATACTGCCCTCATTTTTTTGAGTTCTTTTTTCTTCTTCCTGTTCTGCTTGATTGTTTTTTGCTTCCTTATGTTCCAAATCATTGATTTGATTCTCAGCTTCATCCACTCTACTGTTGCTTCCTTGTAAATTGTTCTTTATCTCAATTAGTGTATCCTTCATTTCTGACTGGATCTTTTTTATGCTGGTGAGGTCCTCACTAAGTTCCTTGAGCATCCTTATAACCAATGTTTTGAACTGTGCATCTGATAGATTGCTTATCTCCATTTTGTTTAGCTCTTTTTCTGGAGTTTTGATCTGTGCCTTCATTTGGGCTCTTTCTTTGTCTCCTCATTTTGGCAGCCTCCCTGTGTTTGTTTCTATGTAGCTGCTTTGACTCTGTGTCTTGGTGGTATAGCCTAATATAGTAGGTATCCTGTAGAGTCCAGTGGCACAGCTCCCGCATCACCCAAGCTGGGTACTTGAGATGTACCCTTTGTGTGTGCTAAGTACACCCTCCTTTTGTAGCTGAGCCTTGGTTGCTATTGGCAGGTCAATAGGAGGGATTTAGCCAGGCCAGTCAGCTGCACAGATTGGCTGTGACCACTTACACCAACCTCCACCTTCTGTGGAGGATCAGCTGTATGGGGGTGGAGTGGTGGTGCTCCAATGTGGTATCTAGCTATCCACTGGTTGTACTGGCCCTGAGGTTTTCTGCAAACCAAGGTCAGTCCCCACCTGTGTTTTGCCCTGGGCCACCCTTCCTGAGCTATAAAGCAATGTAAGATGGCTGCTGCTTGTTCTGGGATTGGAGATTCCCAGGTGAAGCCAACCTGTTGATCTAGATTGGCTGCTGGTAGTGCCAGGCCTATGGTTCACTGAGGCCAGCTTTGCTTGTTTGAGAGGATTTAGGAAGTTGTGCATCAGGAGCCAAGACCAGTCATTCATATGGAAAAGCAGCTTGGGTGGGCCCGTAAGTTGGGTTGGGCTAAGTCTCTGGGGATCTCTAAGGCAGGTCAAACAGTGTTGATGGAGTCTCAGATATGGCACCAGCTTGCTGGCTCTGTGGGGGGAGGGTTTAAAAAAGGAACAATGGCCTCTGCTTGCCTTGATACCAGACACTTCAGTTTCTCCCAGTATGCCACTGGTTCCTTTCAAGCTGCTACCCCAGTGCCAGAGCTCAGAGGGAGTGAGTCTGAGTAGGTGAGTCCATGTGTGGGTTCTTTAAGAGGAACTGCTTGGGGCTCCAGCAGTTTCCTCCACCGACTTAATCCCTATTGGTTTTTGCAGCCAGAAGTTGTGGAGACTTATCTTCCTGACACTGGAACCCTGGGCTGGGAGGCTTGGTATGGGGCTGGAGCTTCTTGCTCCTGAGATATCCCTCCTGAATTTTTATCCACCACATATGGGTATGAGACTAGCCCATTCCATGTCTCCATCTCTCCTACCAGTCTGGATGGATGTGGTTTCTTTAATTCTGTAGCTGTCAGACTTCCATTCAGCTCTATTTCTAATGGTTCCGAGTGATTGTTATCCTATATTTTAGTTCATTTTGATGTGTTTGAGCAAAGAGGTAACCTGTCTGCCTATGTTGCCATCTTGACTGGAAGTCTGTACAAGTCTTTTTGTAAGCATATGTATGCATTTCATTTGGGTCCATACTCAAGAATGAAATTGATGGGTCAAAGGTAGATGCATAATTAATTGAAGTATATAAATGAAAGCCATACAATTCATCTTTTTGAAGTCTACCCCTCACTGATTTTAATACATTCACAGGTATGATGATGCTAACGCAGGATTGTCTTTCTGTTCAGACCCTGAGTGAATCAGAAAACTTTGAAGCAGCTGTTTACAAACTGGCCAAGACTCCCCTTATTGCTGATGTGTATTATATTGTTGGTGGCATGTCTCCCCGGGAAGGAGTGGTCATCACGAGGAACCGAAATGGCCCAGTGGACATTTGGCCTCTGGATCCTTTAAATGGAGCGTAAGTAGAATTAAAGGCTGTGGTCATTTTACATTAATAATCTTTTTTTTGAATAGGTGAAACTGGAGGTGTTTTCTATTTTTATATATTCCTTCCTTAGTTATGACTCCAATGACCTTGATGAGATAAAGATGTTGTGCTCTGTTGTAGGTGGTTCCGAGTTGAGACAAATTATGACCACTGGAAGCCAGCACCTGAGAAGGATGACCGAAGGTAGGGCTCTGTCTGGTTTCCAGTGTTTTCTTGTGGTCAGTAAAATGTGCCCCTCTTATTACAGGAACTGAAGAGGAGTATAGGTGCTGTCCCCTCCCCGAAAATATCCCTGGGGCCCCTTGCCAGTGCTGGGTCGGGCTGGGAGAGTACAGTGTGTAGTGGAGGACATGGGGGCGTGCCTCTTGGCGGTTGCTTGGGTTTGGGGAGGGTAAGGTTGTCCCTGGCCTCGGAGTCGGAAGCCCTAGATTCCCCCACCAGCTCTGTTAACGGCTCACTAGATGGCCTTTGGGCCTGTGTTCGCCTATCTGTAAAAGGAGAAGACAGAGCAAGATTCATGGTTTTCTACATAAGACTTTTTTTGGAAGGAAAACACTTTTACACTTAAGTAAATAAATAAACCAGGTGGGGGCTTTCATTGTCGCTTCTAATTTTGAAACTTCTATAATTTTAATTCAGTGTGTCCGCAAAGAGCAGGTATTTCTCCTTGGCTTTACTGCTCCCCCACTCTAGGGGCCTGCCAGCAGCTCTTCAGCTCTGCAGCATCTGCAGCATCTGCAGCAGCCCGGCTTCCCTGAGCAGATGGGGCTCATGGGCCAACTGTTGAATTCATTCCACCCCCCTGGGGGCCTGGGACTAGGGAGGAAACATGCTTGGGGGCCAGACCTGTTTTGGGGAAGGGAGATCCTGAGACTAGGCCTCACGCTGAGACCCCCAAAATAAGAAATGGTGGGACTGAGGGTTTCCTGAAGTGCCGAGTGAACTTTGACCACTGTCCTTACAGAACACCAGCCATCAAAGCCCTTAATGCCACGGGCCCTGCAAACATCACCCTGGAGGCCCTCTTCCAGGTAACTTGTATTGGGATGTCCAGTTTTTGCTCAGAATGTTTGCTGTCTTTGTCACAAGTGATTTAAGAAAGTAATCTTTTCTGAAATCAAGTGAAGGTGGTAGATGCAAATGCTAGAGTGAGAGTTTTACTTGGTTGAAAACATCGCAAAAAATGTCAGATGACATTTTCTGTACGTGTTCCTGTATAGGTTAGAGTATCCATGTTCGCCTGTGGTTTTCCGCATGTTAGGAAAAGGTACAGATGTAATTAATATGTGTTCATTGTTTCAAAGGAGAAAGGATCCAGAAGTCTGAAACTCTGTCACTCTGAGATAAAGTGTTAAGTGGTGTTATTCTTCCTATGGATATTCTACGTGTATTTCTTCTCTGTCTTCATAGTTTTTATAATATGATTTTTTCTATGCAGGTTTTGTCTGTGTTTCCGGTTTATAACAAGTAAGTGACATCTGTTCACATCTGTTCACACGACAGCCTGGAAAGCGGGCTCACGGGCTCTTTGGCTTGGCCCGGATGTGAGGGCTCCTGTGGAGCCGGCTTTCTGGGGGCCGTGGGGCCGAAACAAAACAAAGCCTCTGCTCTCGCGGGGCTAGCGTTCTACTGACTGGGAGGGGCAGGAAAACAAACATGTCATAAGACAGGTGGGAAGTCCACGAAGGAAAACAAAGGTAAAGAAAAATAGACATTTTCATCCTATGTCAGTCTGGGAGCTGGGGACTGGGAGCTTGCACTGGTTGGGAGCTCCTTAATTTCACTCTTAGAACTAAACCGTAGACAGCTTCGGCTTTCCTTTGTCTTCCTGGGGAGGTTCTGCCACCCCATGCTCATTCCACATACAGTTTGGTGTCTCAGTTCTTATGCCCTTGATAATCTACAGCCTGGGGTTTTACCCACCTACTTTTCTGAAGAGAACCACTGCGCTGTCACTACCATGGCCACAAGAAGCTCTTCATTAAATCTGAGAGGCAGCCAGCACCAAAGTTGTACAGGAAACTATGAAGGCCCACTGTCACCGTCACAGCAAGGCTGTGCAGCCCACCAGCCTGCCCGTCATTGTCCCCCTCCAGGTGTTGCCTGATTGCCTTACCCTGAGACCAGCTCATTAGGAGTGCTGACACCTTTTGCTTGTGTGGTGGGACTTAACTTACTAAAATAAAAGAGGAAGCAACTGCAAGTCAATACAGAGTTTTAGCTCCTTCCTATCAGTAAATTCCCAAAACCAGCCTTTCCTACTTACTTATCATTCTCACTTCTGCTTTCTCCAAGATAGGACTATCAAAATCGTATTCTTCGACCCTGGCTGGTGTGGCTCAGTTGGTCAGAGCTTTGTCCCATAGATTGAAAAGTTGCAGGCTTGATTCTTGGTCAGGGCACCTACCCAGGTTGTGGGTTTGACCTGGTTGGAGCATGTACAAGAAGGCAACCCATTGATGTTTCTCTCCTCTCTCTCTCTACCCGCTCTCTTTTTCCCTCCCTCTTCCTTCCTCTTTCTCCCTTCCTTCCTCTCTCTCTAAAAGCAATTTAAAAAAATGTCCTCAGCTGAGGAATAAAAAAAAGTATTCTTCAAGAAATAGCCTAAAGCCGACAAAACCTGTAAAGTGATTTTTAGTTTCAAATACCCAATGGATTTTTTTCTTTGAAACAATCCTCTTTTACACAAACACGGACTAGGAGTTTTCCCGATGGCCTCTAGAATAACTTTTGTGTACGGGTGCTTGAGGATTTATGTATGATGACTGTTCCAAAGCCAGAGTTATTATTTTTACTTTGTATGGTAATAGGAATATATCTTCAAAATTCCTCTTTGAAAGTTTTTTTTAAAATAGCCTGATAAAAAAATTAATGCTAAAAAGTTTATTCCATAAATAATATTCTAACAGCCAAATACAGAAAAACAAAACTGCCTAGGCAGCCAGTATTTTACCAGTCTGCCAATGAGGTATTTGAGGAGCAAGTTGCACCCCAGTGTTTGGTGGGGAGCAAAAAACAAACGAAAGACCCCCTGATCTGTAGCATTTATTAGCTTCCATGGTGCACATACTCCTACCTGGACTATTTCAAGCTTACAGTTGGCTCATAAACATCCTGCATGTTCGACAATGGCTCTCACCAGCCTGGAGGAGCCAGCCCCAAATGAGCCTTGACTGGACCTCTTCTGGTAGGGCACAATTTTGCCCTTTTAATATTCATCTGAAAAATAGGTGTTAAAAGTTTGTTTTTGTATTCTTACAGTTGTTAAAAAATTATGACTACACCTTTTAAAATTAGTATTATAATAAAATACTTTTATTTATTTTAATAAAGCATTTCCATGCTGTGTATAACCCCTATAATTTTTTTAATCCTTACCTGATGATATATTCATTGATTTGAGAGAGAGGGGAAGGAGAGAGAGACAGAGACAGAGAGAGAGAGAGAGACATTGATCAGTTGCCTCTTTTATGAGCCCTGACCAAGGATCTAACCTGTGACCTTTCAGTTTACAGGATGATGCTCCAACCAACTGAGCCACACCAGCCAGAGTAATAAACCCTATAATTTTAAATAGCTGCATAGCCAATTGAATGTAGTATAATTGAGTTAAGCATTCTCCAATTTTTAGTTTTTTCTCTATTAAAGCTCTGAAATAAATATATTTGGGAACTCCCCCCCCCTTTTGGATATTTCCCTTGCCTGAATTTCTAGGCATGAGGTTGAGTTAAAGGCTGTGAATGTTTAAATGGCATCTGAAATGTTTTATTGAAGTGTAATTATTAGAAATTATGAACAATTAACAGAGTAACATTTTGTCTATTGTATAATTGAAAGCCCGAGAGGAATTGCATTTAAAGGGGAATTGCATTTAAATGCAAGAGGAATTGCATTTAAATCCTGAGCCAGGATTAACACAGGTCCTGGACTCACAGGCCCTTTGTGTATGAGGTTAATAGAAATGAGTCTGAACAGAAGTTAGCTCTATTCTGCCCCCTTGTGCTGCGCTGCAAAATTACACTCACCTGCAATACAACTCCATCTGCTGTGACTAAAAGAAAATTTTAAAACTGTGATGGAGAATAGAATTATGACTAAGGTAAATAAGCAGCCAAAGTCTTATTCAGGGAACATCCATTACACTTGGACGAGCTTTGCAGGTGCTCATAGTGCTTTCTTCAGCTGGGTGTACAATTCAGCTGTAGGGCCACTAAATCTGCCGGCTCCTGAGTAACACAGCTCCAGATGCTTTGAACATGCATTCCAGCTGGTGTCCAGCACAAGCAGTAGGCGAAGGGAGTGAAGGGAAGGGTCTTTGTGTGGGTGTGCGCACCTGGCTCATGTTCTTCAGGTCTCCTGCCTTGCAGAATGTTGAGTAAATGACATTGTACTTTCCATCCCCTCTCTTGATCCCTGAGCTTTAGAAACGCTGCTCGGGCCTTCCTCTGACCCTCCTCTGGTATAAGGATTCCTCTGCGCCAGGGGCATTTGCCCATCCAATCTGGCTTAAGTACCCAGGCCCTGGAATTCTCTGCCTAAACAACACTAAGCCCATTTCCAGGGCCCTTGTGGTCCACTTCTGCGGGTGGACAAGCCATTGTGGACAAGCTGTGGGCCTGGTGGGTGGCCAAGGGATGTCTGCTGGGGGTCATGCATGAAGCCTAAATGCAAAGGCGCAGGTGTCCACGTACATGCCCCTGTGGGGTAGGGCAGAGCAAGGGGTGAGCGAGGGCCAAGGCCTGCTCTCCCTCACTGCCACAGCATGGAACTCTGAGGGTGAGAAATTTAAATTTGAACTTGGCCTTTCATAGTGTTGTCAAAACAGGAGGAAAGAACACCTTGAATGTTTGGTTGTTTGAATTTTAAATTTTAAATATTCTCATATATGTGGGCCTCTATTTGTATTCTTGTCTTAGGTCCCAAGTGTTAGGGAAGGGCTTGGTATTTTTTTTCTTATTTGGGATATTAAGAAAATGATGTGTATGTAAAAACTTCTCTCATTATTTTCAGCTTCACGGTTTATACTACAGTAATGAGTGCTGCCAACCCAGAAAAGTACATGACACGGATCCGAAACCTGGATTAAAAGGAAGTAAGCATATGGGTGAATTCACCTGCTTTGAAAGGTTTGCTAAAGTTTATTCGAGGGGGGTGGGGGGGTGTGGGCAAGCCTGTATTTCTCACAGAAGGCGCTAACATAGCTAACATGTATGCACATGTGATATTTTTGGACAGACATCTGGCATATGATTGTCATTTGTGTCAGATGAATGTCAATATGAGTTGTTTCTTTTGAATCAGCTATATGGTGCCCAGAGCCTTTTGCTGCCTTATTAAAACCTGCTCTCAGGGCAAGGAGTTATCTCTTCACTTACCCAGAGTGGAAAATGTCTGGTGAGACTCAAGTGTCCCCAGAGTGACAGTGAGGTAGGCCCATCACCTTTGCAGCAAAAGACAGACACTGAGGGCCAAGGGTGCCAGCAGAACTTATTTTAGACATCAGTGAGCTTATAGATGAGAGGAAGGACTTGAGGAAAGAGCCGGAATCCTTTCTGCTGTCCCAGAACCTTCTGGGCAGCCACCTACTAAGAGGACAGCTTTCCCTGTTGCAAGGATCTTCTGGAGTTTGTAAACCTGGCTGGATAAATGCAGTCATTCACATATCATGGGAATGTTAAAAATCAGTGTTTGGATTAAGTGAATTTACTTATTTTTCTTCCTTTACAGGTGATTTTTTAAAAATGAAATTCTTGAAGAGCTGCACTTTACAAACTAAAACAAGGTGAAAGGACTGTATTATTTTGTGGACAATAACAGGCTCCTTCCTCATTCAACTTTTCAACCTTGTGACCTGGGGATCGGGAGGGTTACTTTGGAGCTTGTTTTGGTAAAATAGGCAACAGGTGTTTTGCATTCGCTTCCCTTTACGGGTTTGTCCTGCCCTCCCCAAGCTTTGTCTGTCCTGGCTCGAACAACTAACTCAAAGGTAATCGGTCTCAGTAGTTGAACCGCATCGCAGCTTCTCACCCAAACATAGCTAAGTTGTTACACCTAAGCTGATAAGGAAATGAGCTCTTCATTCATTCTGAAGTGTTTCTGGAAGAATCTGAGAAAAAAAAAGATTCTTCTCAAAGAAATGGAGAGCTCTCGTTGGAATAGAGCCTGTTTGAATATTTGTTAGTCTGACCTTTGATCGTGTATTTCCATGTGATGGGATTTGCACTTTTTATAATGTTTCTAACATGATGTACCTCCTTTTTCTAAACAGCTACTTTCTTACTTTGTGAAAGCAATATGCAACGAAATAATTTCTGATGGTCACTTATCACTAGTTAATAAAATGCTGAAAACGATGTTGATGAGGAAAATTAAGTTTCGCAAGACATGTAGTGGTGTGTTCTCCTTATATCCTAAACAGCTGTCCTGAGGAAGCAGGCCTCATAGATGTTAAGTGTCAGGATTCAAAGGAGCACACTGCTGCTTTGTAGAGTTTGACTTTTTTTCACATGTATGTGAAAGAAACTTCTCTGGGGATGAAGTCAGAAAAGCCTGAGAGCCTGAGCAGCGGAGTTGACTGGATGGCCGTGTTTAGTGTGCCAGCGGAAGGCAGGGGAACGGTGCGTCAAGACCGAAGCGTTAGCTGGGCACAGAGCACCCTGCACCACTGTGCTGCTGGCCTCTCTGGTCGCCCAGAACATTCTGCTGCTTCTTGGACAATGTTGGGTTAACATTTAAATTTCCATCGTCTGATGCCCTTTTTAAAATCAAATATCAAGAGTGATTTACTCATGCTGGACACACCATACTGCCACTGACCAGAAGTTTCTACTCATTAGTTTCATTTCATTCTTTTTTTTCTTGAAAATATACTATGAGTTTTGAATGGAAATTTGGGGAATGCCCTAAGTTTAACCGGGTGAAGTGAAGCCCTTGAGAGCTTTGAAGCAGGACAGTCACTGAAGTCATGTAAACCTGTGGTTGCTTTTAAGATCTTTGTCCTTTGTGCCATGTGGGTTCACTCAGGTGAGCCTAGATGTAGATGTCTGGGGTTTTTTGAGTCTCTCCAAATTTCAAATTTATTTCTTTTATTCAATTTTGGAAAATGCTTGATTATCACCTAAGAATTAGTCTCCTACTTTCTCCTACATCTTCTCCTGAACTCTGAGTATAAATGTGACACCTTTTATATCCTCTATGTCTCTTAGCCCCTCTGGAATTTGGGGGGGGGCAGGAGAGTGAGAGAAATGGATTTCTCTCTCAATGATGTATTCTGGGTACCTATTTAAAGATATTCCCCTTCCCCTGTAAGTCAGAAGTATTTCTTCAATGGATTTATTGCTCTTTTTTAATATAAAGGATAATAATTTTTATGTTAGATGGACTATTTGGTACTTTTTCAAACCTGCCTGGATCTTTTTTTTTTTTTTTAAATAGCATCTTGTTTTTGCTTTGGTATCTTTTGTTAAGCTTCTTATCCCATACTTATTTTATATTCTGCTTCTAAATTCCATCAAGTGCTCAGGTATCCAATTTTGCTGTTTGTTTTTGCCAACTCTCACTTATTGAGGCTTCCACAGTGTTTTGTAATTTTGGATGGTGAATTTTTGGTTCTTTGGAAATCTTGAAGGCCTGGGTTGATGGTGCACCACAGAGAGAGGATGTGTGCTTGTTAATTCCTCAGCTTATGATTTCTTAGGACACTCAAGTAATGTAAATTGAAGCCTTAATTTATATTGTATGGTTATATTTTGCTTGTTTGTTTGTTTTGTTGTTTAGGTTCCTGTTAAAGGTGAGATCATTTGGTATTTGTCTTTCACTGCCTGGCTTATTTTGCTTAGCATAATGCTCTCCAGTTCCAAAGACACTGAAATTGAGAACAGGCTGACAGTGACCAGAGGGGAGAGAGGAGAGAATTTCAGGGGAAAAGGGGAAGGGTTTACAGGAACAACTATAAAGAACACATGGACGAAAACTAGGGGAGGTGGAAATGGGAGGGAGGTGGGGTGGGCTGGGGGTGGGGGCTGGGTTGGGAGTAAAAGACAGAAAACTGTACAAGAACAACAATTAAAATAAAAGTTTAAAAAATTTATATTGTATGAGGGCTGGCCTGAGTTTACAAATTCATAAAGAGCCCCACCCCTTGCATAGGCTGAGATATTTTTTAAAAAATCCTCACTCAAGGATATGTTGATTGATTTTTAGAAAGAACCCTGGGGGTTGTGCCTCAGTGGATTGAGTGCCTACCTGCAGACCAAAGGGTCACCAGTCCAGTTCCCAGTCAGGGCACAAGCCTGAGTTGCGGGCCAGGTCCCCAGCTGGGAGCCTGTGAGAGGCAACCTATCAATGTTTCTCTTGCATGTCGATGATGTTTTTCTCCCTCCTCCCTCTATCTAAAAATAAATAAACTATTTTTTTTTTAAAGAGAAGAAGAGGGAAGAAGAGAGAGAAACATCGATGTGAGAAAGAAACATTGATTGGTTGCTTCCTCTACATACTCCACTGGGAACTGAACCCCCAGCCTTGGTGTGTGCCCTGACCAAAGATCGAACCAGCAAACTTTTGGTATATGGGATGACATTCCAACCAACTGAGCCACCCAGCCAGGGCTATCCTTTAGGGTCTTTTTTATTTTTATTTTTAGAGAAAGGGGAAGAAAGAGAGAGTAAGAAAGGAAACTTAGAAATGCAAATGAACTTACTTGCTTTATAGATTGCTGGCTTTCAAGGACAATTTGAGAGGAGAAAAGATTTTCAAAAATCAAAGTTGAGGAGCTGGGGAAATGATTACATACAATCTTCTAATCTGAGAAAAAGGTTAGTATTTGAAGGGTGTCAGGAAGTGCCGCTCCAAAATATACTACTTTGGAATGCAGATTATTTTGAGCTGAAGGCAATTGAGAATCAACAGCTACAGAAAGAGTTCTCTGCCTTCCCCTCATCTGCCCAAAGGCCGGGCATAACTCTCTCTTGGTGGAGGTGGTCCGATCTGTGCCGGGGGGCTGGGGGGAAGAGCACTGGGAGGCCTTGAACAGACTTTACTAAAATCATCCCGATCTTTCATTAGTTCTCCCATTAACTTCCGAGTCATTTTTCCATACTCTGTTCTCTTTTTGAAGCTGGATAGTAAGAAGCTAGGAAAATTCCTTGGCAAGTGGAATGTGGAAACTGAGACAAATAGCTGAGCAAATTGGCCAAACAATTTACAGCCAGAAACAGAAGGTCACCTGGGTGGAAAACCCTGTGTGCCAAGCATGGGTGCCAGGCCTTGCCTCGGGGTGGCCTTTCCTCCCTGGCAAGTCACCACCCCTGATCTTTCCTCCACAGGGATAACGTCTAGGCCTCAGTTGTATTTCAGCTCCAGGCCCTGTAAAGCAGCAAAACCAGATGGGCTATGACAGAACCAGCTGAAATGACCCCTTGGCCAATCCGTGGAGACTATGACCCTGAAAGGGCACACCTAGAGCTCTGACCAGTGTGGCTCAGTTAGGGGCAAAGTGAAATGTTGCTGGTTCAATTCCCTATCAGGGCACGTGCCTGGGTTGCAGGTTTGGTCCCTGGTCAGGGGCATACATACTAGAGGCAAACAATCAATGTTTCTCTCCCTGTCTCTTTCCCTCCCTTCCCCTCTCTCTAAAAATAAATAAATAAAATCTTTTTTTTTTAAGGGTGCACCTGGATGAGCTGATAAATATTTTATTGAAATCTCCCTTAAGACTCCCAGCCTTTTAAAACCCTCAAACCAAAGGTCTCAACAGTGTGCTCTCCTCCTTGGAGCATGTCCATGCCCTTCCCCTCTTCCTCTTCCCCCCAAATGCACCCCCGAAACTCTAAAGGACCCCCTGAGACTTGCAACCAAGGGAGCAATGGGCAGCAGCATCTCCTCCCAAGCTAACCCCCTGAACCTGTCCCCAAGGCCCTCTTTCCTGTGGCTTTCAGTGAGCTAACAGCAGACCTGCCTTGGCTCACTTCTGTCCCTTAAGTTTCTGGAGAGCCAAAGCAGCCCCACCTAGGCTCTCTCCTCTTGCTTATTCCATCCTAAAACTTTCCTCGTTTCACTGTTCCCAGCTTTAATAGACATCCTTTCAAAATCAACTGGACTCATTTTGTGAAATCTTTGCCACACGAACTCAGGATCCCACACACTACTGACCCCCTCTGGGCCTGGTCCCTTTCAGGTGACAGTCACACAAGGCAAAACTACTACCCAGTTCTGGCTGAGGCAGGTCATCAAGAAGACCTTGAATAGATGAAGATCTAATACATACATACACACATACATACATACACACACACATCCATACTGAACAAAAATGCCGTAAGAAACACAAATCATCTAATCTACTGCTGAAGAAAGTAGTCAGCTGCTTAAAGTCAATCTTAGAGCTGCAGGAACTTCAAAACCAAAAGCTATTGCTGTGCTAATTACAAAATAATCAGTTCATACCTGAGGACTTGGAACAGATCCTAATTTTATCTCCACTAAAGACAACTGGCGATTAACAGGAGGCTCAGTTTCTGTGCTTGTACCCAACAGGAAACATTTATATCTTAAGCCTTAAAGAAAAAATTACCCTTGCTGAGATACAGTCAATGGATAATTAGGCTAATGCAGTACTACAGGACGGGTCGGAAGTAGGTTTACAGTCATGAGTACATGAAGCAGAGCTTATTCTTGTATTATTATTTATTAATTATTGTATTTGTTTGTATTACAACTGTAAACCTTCTCTTGCCCACCCCTGTGTTTCAGCGGCTTGCTTTTTCAGTTAAAACTATGAACATCTTTCCATGGCAGAGGATACTGATCTGCTTTTTCTTTTTCAAAAGAGACTCTGTAGTGTTGCTCTATATGCATGTACAATAACTTAATTAACCATTCTACAATTTTTGAACTTTCAAGTTGCTTCTAATATCTCATGATTACAAACTATGTTAATGAAAATCTTTACATATATTTTTGTGTGGGTATATAGTTCTATCAGATACTCCTAAGTGACATTTCTGGACCAAAGGGTTTACATATTACAAATTTGTAATTTAATAGAGTAAATACATAATGTGATAAGTCACAATTAAAAGTTCATCTAGTTTAATTCCCCAAAAGTGAAACAATTTAGATTCCCGCCAGCAGTGTCTGGAGAGGCCCTTTTTCTCATACTCTCAATAAGATGGCAGTGTATCAGTCTTTTAGCTTGTACTTAATTTGGAGAAAAAGATGTTAGCAGTCAACCACTAATAAGCAGTGAGAAAATATGAAAATATTACAATCAGACAAAACAATTCAAGGCCAAAGTGATTTTTAATGATTTTCTTTTATTTTAATGGGCCACCTTCTACCAAGAAAATTAAAGAACCATAAGCCTTCATGTATTATAATTACAAAATTGCCAATGGCAATTTCATATGGTTTAATCTAATTATTACATTGCTTTAATACACATAATGCAAAGATTCAGAAATACAAGGGTAAATTACTAAATTTGGACTTACAGAAATCTTTAAAACATTTTTTCAAAGATGGATAGATCAGGAAGAATAACTAATGATAAAGAGGATTTGAATAATGTACTTAGCAAGCTTGACCTACTAAATATATGTAAGTAACAGAGTGTAGATTTCTTTGCACATTCCCATGGAATATTTAATACCTACCAGGGCATACATGGGCATCTTAGATGTACTGAAAACCTATGTTTTCTGGGAATAGTGATTTACAATGGTTTAGGTTATATCCTAGGGGGAAAAAATGTTCTTAATAGGAGTAAATGAAGACAGGCAAGGTGTTTTATCAAGTTTTACAGAAAAAAAAAAGCCAGCTCAAGGAAGAATGCCTTGCTGTCCTGCTTGGCTTCAGCGAGGGCCCCTCCAGGCTCTGTCTCTGTCTCCGTCTCTGTGGCTAGAGCCTGCAGTGGCTTCTGCCTCCTCAGCACTCTTCTGTTTCTGGGTTAAGGAGCTCAGGCTTCTCAGACATGGCTTAAGGAACACAGGCCCCTAATCCTTGAACATAAGAAGGCTTGGAACTCTGGAGGGGCAGGCATGAGTGGTGGAGAAACTGCCTTCAGGAGTTGGGCCTGAGTGTGAGGCTGGTACCAAGCTATGCAGCTCCCTCCTTCCAAATCCTCCTGCAGGCCTGATCTGACTGAGGTCAAGGGGTGCCTACTGCCATGAGGCAGGGAGCCCTGATGCTTGGCCAGGGCAGTGGGTGTCGTCATTACCTCTCTGGGGGAAGGCGTGTCAGACGAGGCCTGCACTTCATTTTTTGGACTCCAGATCTGGAAGAAATTAATTTAAGCCTGAGATCCCTCAGCCAATTCTGAAAACAGGACGTGGACTATACCTGTATGTTAAAGTGGTTCCTGCCTCGTGTTTCACAGAGAAAAATACCGAAGAAGGTAAGAGCTTTCTTTCTAGCCTGAAGTCCAGAAATGGATGAGACCATGAAAGCAACACATGTATTTTCACACAGGGAATAAACACAGACTTGGTTACGGGGCAGAGGTCAGAGCAGGAGCCTTTGTGATCTCAGTGACTTACCCAGACAGGGCCTCTGCTGTGTGTTTCGAGATCTTTGAGTCCTGGGTCATGAATTTTCCTTCTGTTTTGGGGGTTCACTTAGTGGGCAGATAAACAATTTCTGTTATTTAATGATGATGTCTAACATGGATGATGCTAAGTCGGGTCCTAGAGGGCCAAGGAGTCTCAGCCATGCAGCGTAGACGTGCTGGCTGCCTGAGAAGCAGGCTCCCCAGGGGGCTCGCCCGCAGAAGAGGCTGCTCATCACCAAAATGGGCTGAACAATTCAACAATCGGAGGCTGCATCCAGCTAATTGTTTATGTTTGATCTTTGTTTGAGACTGTCTCAAGACTTATTTTCTTTCTCTTTTTTATTCTTTCTTCTTAATGACTTCTAAAACATCCTCAGCTGTTCTGCACACAATGTCACTTTCTTCTCTTAAGGCAGCTGAATGCAATACCTATTTAGTCAGAGTCACTTTCTCATTTTTTCCCTTATATATAAACACTTTTGAAACCTGTAGTTTACTAATTTTTAATTGTAAAGGTTGTAATAGAACTGTTTAAGTTTCTAAAAATGAAACTTCCTTACCTAACCACATTCTCCAGAGGTAATCACTGTTAACAGGTGTGTGCTCTTTGAGTCTACTCTGATTGACTTATTTCTTATATGGGTGAGATCACATTAAGTACTGTTCGCAGCTGCCTTTCTTCGTGTGACAATATATCTTGGAAATATTTTGTGCTATTACATGTAGGCTTGCCTTGTTCTTTGTCATGGCTGATCATGGCTAAAGGCTATTCCATTTTTTTAATGCACCATGATGTTTTTTGTCAACTCTTTACTGACAAATACTTAAGAAGCTTTTCATTTTGGGGGAAGACAATTTTAAAGACATTTCTGAAAGCTCCTTTATGTTTTTCATGACGATGACAAACATTTACGAAATACTCCTTGTATGTAACCTCATCCCATTCTGGTAACACCCCAGCAATGGAATCACCCTGATCCACACAGAGCAGAGATCTAGACGAGCCCACGGAGTCCCTCAGCAGGGATCCCGCACATCTGGGCCAGTATAGTGACAGCTGGGTGCCCCTCCCCATGATATATGAAAGCACATCTCTTTTGTCCCTGGGGACCCAGAGTTAGTTACAACTGGATATGCTGCCTGATGGGAGACTTTATTTCTTTCACTCCTAGAGGTCATTTAAAAATTTTTATTGGTTACTTTAAATTTTTTACTTTCTCATTCTATAGCCATATTATACATATTTCTACTTTCAACTCTTTTTTATAGGGTAGGTGATTTGACAAGGTTGTCTTATCCTACCACTGTGTTTGGATTTATAAATGCATAAGAAACAAGGTATTTGAAGGGCAAAAGAAAACTTAGGTAATAACAACAATCCCTGGCCCAGCAATAATCAGTATCCATCTCATTGGTTTATGCTTGTCTTAGCTCAGGCTGCTGTAACAAAATGCCACAGACTGGGTGGCTTAGACAACAGACGTTTATTTCTCAAAGTTCTGGTGCCAGTGGATTTGGTTCCTCCTGAGAGCGCTCTTCCTGTCTTGCAGACAGCCACCTTCTCACTAGGTCTTCACACAGCAAATAGAAAGAGCTCTGGTCTCTCACTAATCCCATCATGGGGGCTCCACCTTCATCACCTCATCTAAACCTAATCATCCCCAAAAGCCCCACCTCCAAATACCATCACGTCGGAAGTTAGGACATATACATGTGGGTTAAGGGGGGCACATTCAGTTCATAGCAATGCTGAGTTAGACAGCATGTCTTATACTGCCTCCTAAATTTGAGCCAGAGAGAGACATGTTGATATTTTAAAATACATGTGATATGAAATTCAGTCCATCAACATATGTTGAAATTCTACTGTATACTGGGAGCACTTTAAATATATTATTTATTATTCTCAGTGATATATACATGACAAAACAGTCTATGAGAGGTTAAATGGCCAAGACCTAGGAAGAAGCTGAGCT
Source organism: Anoura caudifer (assembly GCA_004027475.1). Taxonomy (NCBI): domain Eukaryota; kingdom Metazoa; phylum Chordata; class Mammalia; order Chiroptera; family Phyllostomidae; genus Anoura; species Anoura caudifer. The sequence goes on along the minus strand of PVKU01001850.1, from coordinate 101,300 downwards.
GGAATTCTCCACCCCATCTGTATACTTCCCAAATCCAAATGCTGCACTATACAACGTGGCTCTATAGGCAGTTTAATAATTATCAAAGCAATTTTTGAGTCATTGGTAGACTCGGTCATTGCTGATGTTCCTTCCATCTCTAAAATGGTTTGGGATTTGGTTCATGATGGCTCCTCGATTTATGTCATGCTCAGTTTTTGGTTACATGACATCTCTTACATCTGGGGACCATTTTGCTAAAAAAGAAAAGAAAAGAAATTATAGTCTTCTTTTCTTTGACTATTTTTAAATAGTCAATCAACAAAAGTAAGATGAGCCTTTCATTTGGATTTGCAATTATAAGCAAGAGAAAAGACGACAACTCGTTGACAATCCCCGATGTAATAACCTCCACAAGTAGAGGAGGGTGAGTGAGGTAGAAGTGAGGAAGGGGGAAAAATATCGAAACAGAATCCACTGTCGACATTGTCAGTACATCTCACATGGCTCCCTGAGGAAGAGCTAAAGAAAGATTCATCTTTCCTTTGTAAAAATAAATACTCATATGGCATGAAGTTAATTCAATTAGTATTTATTGAGTCCCTATTAGGTGTCAGGCACCATGCTAAGTCCTGGATATAAAAATGGTGAATTTGCTTACACATGGTCTTTGCTGTTGAGGAACTCACAGTCTAATGGTAGAAAGACACGAAGGAAAACTTTAATATGGTTATTGCAGTGAGGGAGGTGTGAATAGGATACTCAGGAGCTCATGGAGGGGGTTTGGTATGTCAAACTGGCTTCCTTAAGAAAGGTGATGCTTAAGATGAGCCTTAAGAACTGAGTAGATTAAGTCAAGTTAGGAGGAATGGAATAGGAAGAATGTTCTAGGTAAAAGCAAAAACACAATGGTCATTCATGGTCAAAGAGAGTTTGGAGAAAGTTGAGAAGAGAGACGAGGCTGTAAAAGTAGGCTTTTGAGAAGATGAGTTCTATTTGCAATACATGGAATTCAAGGCACTCCAGTGAAAGTTAGCAAGAAGCTGGGTGTATGGGGCTGGTGTTTAGGGATGGCCTGCAATGAGGTATAGATTTGAGAGGTGGGAATTGATAGTTGAAAATGTGAGTTATTTAAATCATCCAGGGAATTTGTACAGAGTGAGAAATGTTGTTTGAGACTAGAATACAAATAGAAATCGACATTTGAGGAATAGACAGAGAAAAATGAGCTCAATAAGGAGAAAGAGTAAATAGAGAGACAAGAGTAAATAAAAGAGAGTCTGGCCTCATGGAAGCCCAAAACTAAGGAGTAGAATTATAATCAAGGGGTGATTTGAGGCAGATGGGCTTACTGTTGTGGCAAAATAAGGAATGAAAAGATGAAGGCATTGGAGACATCGGCATTAAAGGTTCTGATGAACAGTGAGGAGGTAAAAAGTGGTCTTCAGAGGAATTAAGGAGAAAATATGTAGTCTATTCCTGGAGGAGAAGAATAGAGAGGCTGGATTATACCTGAAAAGATATGGGAGGTCAAAGGGTGATTGATGATGACAATGATATGATGATATAATGATGATGATGATGATGATGATAAATTAATTTGAGAAGAGAAGGAACTTCAGTGTGCTTCTAGATGTAAGGGAAAAGCTAGTAGAAAGTTGAAAATATAGGAAAGATACATAATGACAAATGGAGGAAATTTTCAGGGAAGAACACCTTATGCACTGAGATTGGAGAGGTGATAGTCTCAAAATCTTTAAGATGTGGGACACAAGGTTCAGAGATAATTTGTTCAACCTGAACTAATACTCTGTCTGACTCTCCCTACTGCAGATTCCCCCTTCCTTCTATCAGCAAACAGTTTTCTTTCCCTTGGACCTGCTGTCTGTGTTCTGAAGAAATAGTGTTCTTATACCATGGGAAGTGGTACCTCAACCCAACATCATTTGGCTTTCCAGAATGCAGAGAAAGGTATGCATTTCCCACCCCCAAACTAGCTCTGGATACCCCAAAGCTGATGTTGCATAGGGAGAGACTTGTCAGGATAGAAGCAAGAAACCATGATATTTCTCCTTATGTAACTCTGGAAAAAAAAACTCACCTAAAGATATTTTTATTGATTTTAGAGGGAGAGGAAGGGGGGGAGAGAGAGAGAGAAACTTTGATGTGAGAGAGAAACATCAACTGGTTGCCTTCTGTACACACCCGACTAGGGATTGAACCCACAGCCTAGGTATATGCCCTGATGGGGGATTGAACCTGCAACATTTTGGTGTACAGGGTGATGCTCCAACCAACTGAGCCACCCAGCCAGGGCATTCTCCTTACACAACTCTTGAAAATCAGCACCTTCTTGTGTCATGGCCAGCAGAAATGTTCAGCTGAGTATCTTAGGACTTGGTGAAGTATGTTCGACAAAACTAAAATTTACTTGATGAGTCAGTGCTTAAGCATCAGGTGGAAGAGGTTGAGCCAGCAAAGGAGGCCGAGGAGAAGCAGCCAGAGGTGTAGGAGGAAACAAAGGAAATGGAGACAACACCCTGTTTATGGGGCTAGCACATCTCTATAAGCTGGCGGCTTCCTTGTTTTCTAGTTTGGCAATATGTCCCAGGCTCGTCTCGCATTTTTGGCACCAGACCAGGAAAGGGTGTAGGATATTCCTTGCTGCCAGGTTCGGTATTGTTTCTACATTATTTTAGTGAACAGGTCCAGAAAATCTGTATTATTTATTAAAAAATAATGAAAGAAGCCATCATGACCAACTTGTATTTAGGATAACAATGTTTTTACTTAACAACCTTGATATTATATTTGTATCTCTTTTCTCTTTATCCCCAATGACATCACTATAGAATTATTTAATCTATCTCATAATATATACACAATAGCTTCAGAATAATAATCACAAGACTATTTTATAAGCAATATGATCACTGAAAACTCTAAGATTTCTTTGTAGTGCTTTTGTGCTTTGGCTCCATTTACTAGAGGTGTACAAACTACTGAACTTTCAAGCCATTTGAAATTACTGCTTTCTGTGCAGTGATGCCACCAACTTGTACATGGTTGTATTCACTTGTTTAACTTTCGCTTTTGATTTTTAGAGATTGATATTTTTCACATTGATTAGGTTTCTTTTATAATTTTGTAAAACATTTATATAATTCCTGTTCCAGTTATCTATTGCTGCATAACAAACTATCCCAAAGCTTAGTGGTTTAAGACAAGCATTTTATTCTGCTCATGATTTTGTGGGTCAGAAACTTGCAAAGGACCCAGGTGGGTGATCTGTCCCTGATCCTCAGGGCAGCTTGTGCTGGAGGTGCTACTCCTAAGACAGCTGTTCATGCAGTATCTGACGCCTTGGGGCCCTTTGGCCTCTCTCTCCCCAGTGGTTGTCTTGTTCTTAATGTGTGGTTTTAACAACAAGGTGTATTTGTAACTTGTACCCCAGAATTTAGTCTATAGCAGGCCAGGGCAAGAGGAGCTCAAGTGTATTGTATTAAGCTGTGGGGAAAGGATCTGAAACTACCCTGTACCTCACAGTGACCATCTCAGTCAAAGATAACCTAGGCCCCAGAGAGAGAGCCGGAAGGGAGAATAAAGAGGGAGAAAGAGGCATTGCCTGCTCCCCCTGCCCTAAGCAGCTGAAGCAGGTCACAGTATATAAGTATGAGGTCTGTCCAGAGAAAAGTGCAGCCATTGTTAATATAATGAGAATGGTTAGCACAACATTGGTGTAACCTGGCAGCCCAGGAAAGTGGACTATAATGTGCATGTGTGAACAATGCGACTGCCAGTGGGGGCTGTAGATGCTGTTGAGTGAGCATGTGTGCTGTGTGGCTGTCACATTCAAAATAACTGAAGGAGTAGAGCAATGAATCTGCATCAAATTTTGTGATAAGCTTGAACTTCCCTCCGCGGAAAATACTCGGATGATTGAGAAGGCTTTTGGGGATGATGCAATGAGTGCAACGCTAATAAAAGTGTGGCATAAATGCTTCAAAGACAGTCGAGAATGTGTTGAAAGTGATCCACATTCTGGGAGGCCTGCAACAAGCAGAACACCTGAGAATGTTGAACGTGTATGGGCTGCAATCAACAAAGATCAGTGACTGACAGTGCGAGAACTAGAAGCTGATCTGGGGATTCCAAAAACTACTGCAGCTGAGACTTTGATGCAGGATTTTGGCCTGAACCATGTTGTGGCAAAATTCATTCTGAAGCTTCTGCTACCAGAGCAGAAGGAACATGGTGCTACAGTTGCTAATGACTTGATTCAAACCACTACCAATGAACCAGATGACCTCAAGAAGGTCATATCCAGAGATGAATCATGGGTCTACAGCTATGATCTGGAAATGAAGGCCCAGTCATCCCAAGGGAAGCCGCCTGGTTCTCCATGCCTGAAGAAGGCGCAGCAAAGTTGCAGCAAGATCAATATCATCTTAACTGTGTTTTATGATTGGGAAGGTGTTGTCCATCACGAGTACACCCCTCCCGGCCAATTAATAAGTAGCACTACCTCAATGTTCTTCATCAGTTGAGAGATGCAATACTATGAAAATAGCCACAGCTATGGGCATCTGATGATTGGTGGCTTCATCCTGATAACGTGCCTGCTCACGCATCACATCTCATGCAGAGTTTTTGGAGAAACATTGAATCGCCCAGGTAACTCAGCTGCCCCACAGCCCAGATTTAGCGCCCTATGACTTCTGGCTTTTCCCAAAACTGAAATTGCCTTTGAAAGGGAAAAGATTTCAGACCATCCATGAGATTCAGGAATATACAAAGGGGCAGCAGATGGCAATCCCAACAAAGGATTTTACAGACTGTTTGAACAGTGGAAGAGACACTGGGAGAACTGTGTGAGGCCCCAAGGTGCCTACTTTGAAGGGTGTCATTGTCCTATGCACAATGTTTCTTGTACCTTCTATCTTCTTCAGTAAACGGCTCTATTTTTCAGAGTGTGTGGCTGGGTACTTTCTGGACAGACCTCGTGTGTCTAGTTGGCAGCCCTTGCCTTGAAGTGCTTGAGGCAAGGTGATCGCAAGCCCCATTTCAGGGAACCTTGGTGGCCATGATATTTCCGTGTTGTTTCCCCCTTAGTGCAAATAAGGATCATGTGTGGCGCTTATCCAGCATGCAAATTTCTGGGTCCCCTGTGGAGACTCTGATGCTGTACGTCTAGGGCAATGGCCAGACTCTGCATTTCTGTGTGTTTCCCACGAGTTCCTAAAGGGCCTGTCGCACTTACTCTGGGCACTTCTTTCACTCCTCTGAACATGGGTTTTCAGAATTCAATTGGTAGTGTTTCGACCTCATCACTTATTATTTAGTAAGTGCCTTTGAGAAATATGTACAGTATGGCATCTTTTTCTCTCATAGGAAATCAAATTCAGCTTTGCTTAATTTCCTCCCAGGTTCTTTTTTCCCATTCCACCATCATCTTTCTTAGGGAAATCAGCGAGAATTGTATTACCTCTCTAGTGCAAGCTGAATGTGTTAAATCGGTCTGTGTACTGTTCGTGAGGATGACCCAAGGCCTTCCTTTGTAAGCCAGCTTTGCCTGTGAATGCTTCATCCATCACTGGTGGCACATCCAGGCCTGGAGCTGAAGGGGAATCTAGTTACTGATGTGGACAGCTGTCCTCCTCCCTGAACTACAGGCCTGAAAGCCCATGTGGAAAGTTAAACATACTCATGCCACCCTGTGGAAACAGTCACCTAGCACAGCTCCTGGCAAAAGGAGAAGCCCGAAGGCTGCCTGTGGATCTGGTAGTCGGCACAGTTATGAAAGTATCATGAAGGGGCGCTTTGAGCGAGCCCGAAGGGTGGTCAGATATGGGGAGGGCCAGCGCAGCCAAGCAAGTGCTCATTGCTGCCTGCCATTACAGTGTGTAGTCATTTGTGTGTTTTTTGTTGTTTGTTTCCCCTGGTCATCATCCAGTTCATCACCTTTTCCAGATGAGGACATTGAGGCCCATGAAGGTGACTCACCTGAGACCACATAGCTGGTCATGGCAGTTTCAGGCCCAGAACCCAGATCTCCTGACAGCCAGTCTGTTGTTACAAATCAAAGTGTCCCCCACCCCCAGCCACTGCATTGCGCCACTCTTCAAGGATGCTGCGTCCTTGCAGTCCCCCCTCCCGGTTTTCTTATCCTTCTCAGAATCCTGACAGTGCAGCCTTCTAATCTTTACACATATAAATGTTTTCACTAAAAAGTGGGAACTCCCATAACCCTCCAGTGATAAGAATATAACCAAGGGGTAAAAATGGAGGTGGTGTGGGTGGCATGAATGGGGCGAGGGCACCCTGGCCAGTGGGAAGGCAAGTCCTTCCTACCAGCAGCAAAGAGTAGTGCTTCCCCTACCATCGTGTCCCCATTTTACAGTGAAGTGGCACCCGCACCTCCCCCCAGGCCCAGGGAACCCCAGCTCACAGGCTTGCTTCTCTATCACAGCCTTCAAGGCAGCGGCCCTGATCCAGAGGTGGTACCGGCGCTACATGGCACGCCTGGAGATGAGGCGGCAGTGCACCTGGAGCATCTTCCAGTCCATAGAGTACGCTGGGCAGCAAGACCAGGTTAAGGTGAGGTAGGATGTGAGAGGGGGCCACCTCCAGCTCTGCCTCACAGCCCCGGGCCACAAGGAGGTGCAGCCAATCTGGACCACTCCTGGGTTCTCTTCTCACTCACCTCTAAAGCCTGGTCTCCTTGGGTTCTTCTGCAGCTCCACGATTTCTTCAGCTACCTTGTGGATCACTTCACCCCCAGCAGTCATAATGAGAGTGAGTATGAGCTTCCACACGGCACGTCCTCCAGGGTCAGAGATCTGGGGTGAGGAGGACAATGCACAGGGAGTGAAAAAAACATGCATCTGGTGACAGCCGTAGGACAATGAGCAAGGAGGACAATACATAAACAGCAGAGTGGACTTGTAACATAGGTTCTTCTAGAAGCACACCTGGAGACAAGAATTTGAGTGCATGGAGTTTGTTAAATACAGGAAATGAGGGGATGGGGGGAGGGAGTGGAAAGGGATTCATGGAAGGGAAGGGAAGGCAGCCAAGAAAGGGTGGCCTACTAAGTCAGCAACTCAACGTGCATGGCAAATTAGTGCAAAACACTCCTCCGAATGATCCCACCTGAAGGCTGAGCAGACCACAGTCTGTATGGCAGCTTCTGAAAGCCCTTCGTTGAAGCTGCTGAGAGGGTCAGGCAGGAAGGGGTGTTAGCAGGGCTCTCTGTGGATCCAGGAAAAATCCCTGAGGCTAGAGATGCAGAGCCAGGCAGTTAGAAATTAAGTAAACTTAATTCACCAAGTATACATAAATAACTGCCTGTGAGCCTTCTACCACCGGGGCTTTTCCCTTTCTTCTTAACAAACCTAGGCCCCTAAATTTCCATCCTTTCTAACAAATCTCAATCTTTTAAAACAAAGGTACAATGGAGATGACATAAGGACAGAACCTTTGCCTCCTGCCCATCCTAACTTGTGGTCACTTTTCCCTTTTCTTTCTCCACACCTTTCCTGGAGCTGATACAGGCTGGTCTTCATACTGTCATTTTATTCAACATCCTTTTGTAGTAAGGTTGACGAGATTCTGTGGGAATTTAACTCTTGTTTATGTCAATTAGCCTATGGTAAAGAACTGGTTTTGTTATATGTTGTTTCACTTAAAGTCACTGACTGGTTGACAACATTAAGTGAGGACTTCCTGTCCAGTCTGGGGAAAGACTACTCTGTGTGGCCTGTGGACTCACTGCAGGCCTGGTTGTCAGCTGGCCACCCTTTCTGTCATGACTAGGGGACTTCCTGTACCGCATGTTCACCGAGGAGAGTGTCCCCCAGGACTATGAGATGGAGAACTGCAGTGACTATGAGTCCATAGAGGTGCCGGACAATTACACGGGGCCACGCCTCTCCTTCCCACTCCTTCCCGATCACGCAACTGCCTTGGTGGAAGCCTTCAGACTGAAACAGGTAAGCTCACCTGGGAACTTGAGTCACGCCCGCCCCATGTCATGAGCAGATCGAGAACAGACCAGCGCAAAAGGAATGGCCCCGGCTTTAGGGTGTTTGTGTCATGGGCCCACCAGGGAAATTCTCCTCCCCCTTTGCTTAGCCAGACCTAGCAATCACTCACCAGTTCCTGTGCACTGAACTCCTAATCACATGATCTCCCTTTGTTCATTCATCCCACAGATAATTACTGAGCTCTGCTACCTGCCCACACTGCTTCCGGCACTGGGGATACTGCAGTGAGCAAGACAGGCACAGAGCCCTGCCTTCATGGGGCTGACATTCTAATGGGGAGACAGACAGATAATAAATAATGATAAATGAGTAAATTTTGTTCTCATTCTCTCCATTCAGAGTAAACCCCTGCAAATAGCCAGACCCTCCCTTGTTAGAATAGTTTATTTATTAATACTTGATCAGGCCCCAAGTAAATTATGTATATTATAGAAAGTGGTAAGAGTTATGTAAAAGAATAAACTAAGTACTAGGTGGGAGAGATGGCAATTTTATAGAGTGGTCTGGAAACGCGTCAGGAAAAAGTAATTTCTGAGCAAAGGTCAAAGGCAGTGAGGGAGTGCGCCATGTGGACCTCTGGGGAAAAACATTCCAGGCAGAGGGAGCAAATAGGGAGGCCCTGAGGCAGGACCTGCCTGGACTGCTCGGGGACCTTGGGAAGGCCGCTGTGGCTGGAGCAGAGGGAGCCAGGGAAAGAGCATTAGGAGATGGAGGCCAAGAGGAAAGGGGGTAAACTTTTACTCTTCTGAGAGAGATGGGGCGGCATTGAGCACAGGAATGCTACCATCTGGCTTGCTTTTTAAAGTAATCATTCCGTTTGCTTAACAGAGTATAGGGAGCAAGGGCTGAAGCAGGGAGAACAGTCAAGAGACTACTGTGATAGTCCAAGAGAAAGATGATAGTGGCTTCAAACGCTGATGGCAGAGGCAGAGGGGGAGGGAAATTGTCAGATTCTGGCTCCTGGCCAGATTCCAATCCCTCCCCTCTTTCATATGAATTAATTCACTGCAGGAGGAGTTAGGGCGATTTTCCCAGTAATGCCAGGGTCACGCAGTACAAGCAGCACGCATACACTTACTCATGCTTTGCTGAGACAACACAGAGCCTTGCACAGAGCAGAGTGCGGAAATTGGTTTGGTATTTGGGTGACAGTGGCAAACAGAAACAAGGGTAGAGCATGGGTGAAAGAGAAAAGATTTGTGCATAGGGTCCCAGGGGTGCTTTTTACTAGGGCCACTGTGGGGGCCGTGGGTGATTGGGAAGGCCCACCTTCCTTCAGGAACATCAGTGCTGTTTTCTTCCCTCCCTCCCTCCTCTTCCTCCTAGTAGCAGCTACATGCTCGCTACGTCTTGAATCTTTTGCACGAAACCAGAAAACATCTGGTACAACTACCAAACATCAACCGGGTCTCAACCTGTTACAGCGAGGAGATCACAGTGTGTGGTAAGAGCCAGTCTGAAATGCCTTTATGTGCTAGACCCAAACAAGAAACCTCTGCCTGGATGTGGAAGGAGGAAAGGCAGGGCTGTGGGGAGACTCATTGGCCATGTGGGCTGGCCAAGTCCACTCCTTCACACCGACAGCAATCGCAAATTCACTCCACAGTCACTTAAAGGAGAGGCGGTGCAGTGAAGGACCATGGAGCTGCAGGGCCCAGCCTCAGCTTTCTTTTCCCAAGCACTTTATATTTGACCCCAAACTCATGCTCTCCATTCAGAACAAACCCTTGCAAATAGCCAGACTCTCCCTTATTAAAACAGTTTATTATTACTTGACCAGGCCCAGTGGCCTAGTGAATTATCCCTGGCATCCACACATACGCTCCCAGACAGAAATCCTGTAAATGATGATTTTCTCCCTCTCCTTATGCTTTCAGTGATGTTTTAACACCCATTGTAGATTGACACCCCCACTGTAACTTAGGGGAGGCGGACTGTGGTACATCAGGTACGTCATAAACTGGCACTTCTAAGCCACATAGAACCTACAGATAGGTCCTAAAATGGTCTTAAATTTTTAAAATTAGTTTCCAATATTTGAAAATTAGAGGATTTCATGTTAAAATCTAGATTTCCAAATTCTCTTAAAAAATCTTATAAGGCTGGCCTATAAGTTAGTTGCAGCTTCCTCTATTAGACGGGGCAAAACCTCTCCCATTCTCATCTGGGTTTGCAATTCTGTCTCACCTTGGCTTCAGTAAGTATACAGGCTGTTTACTATTTATGATAATCATACAGGAAAAGGCATTATGCTTTCTGCTTTCAATATTAACTATCCCTGCAACAAGGGAAATTAATATTTATCTTTATCTTATGGATGAAAAAATGAGTAACTGTAAGTTTCTTAATCGTGTCATTTTTTTTCTGGGCATTTTCTTTTTTTATAGTAAAAACTAAGAACAGATGGTAAGAGCCAAGCAAAACTGATATTCTTTTTTTACTTGTGTTAGGAGATTTACATGGCCAGTTGGACGACTTAATATTTATATTTTATAAGGTATGAATGTTCAACTTAATTCCTGTCTTGCTCTGAGGCTTAATTTAGAACTTTGAATGCACTATCTATTAAATAAATTATTAAATATTGCTTGGATTTATAAATATTAAATATACACAGTGTGTCTATACATATATAAAATATTAGACCACATAGTAACAAATATATAATATAAAAGTCAGCATTGCATTGCATTCTACTACATATTTGTACACTGTTTAAAAAAGTTTTAAGTACAAACTCTGAGGTTAATAAAGAGAAGGAATCATCATTCAGCAATTGATTTTCTTTTTTAAATAAAGAAAATTATTTAATGTCAAAGCAATCAAAAGTTATTTTCATAGTTGCTTTGAGTTATAAAATGTAGAGCATATAACAACATATATAAATATTCTATTAATGTAATATAAATAAATAAATATATATATTACATTTCCCAAAGCATTTTGCCATATATTGTCTTATTTAATCCTGAGGAATCTATGGCACTTGTTATTGTTAATTAAAGATAGTGCAGCCAGAACTTAAAACGGGCCTTTGGACCACAAGTTCGGTGCCCCATACACACACCACATGACAACATTCTGGCTTTATATGAAGTATTTATTCTGGTAAGCATGTCATAACCTCAGCTTGGCTGGAAAGGAAATATAAAACCAATAGAAATTATTTCCATTTTTTACTGATCTTTCACATTTGGAGGGAAGCCAGAAGACACAGAACTGGTGTTAGATCTGATGTAAGTCAAATGCACAGCAGCTTAACCTGATTTCCTACTCCCTTCTCTCTCTGCTTCTTCTTGGACTTGTCTGCTTGTTGGGAAGAATGGCCTCCCATCACCAGAGCGAGCCTACGTATTCAACGGTGACTTTGTGGATCGAGGCAAGGATTCAGTAGAGATCCTGATGGTTCTTTTTGCCTTCATGTTGGTTTACCCCAAAGAGTTCCATCTTAACCGAGGAAACCATGAGGACTACCTGGTGAATTTACGGTACAAACCAGAACATGCTTGGGTGTTTGATATTTACTTGTTGCAATTGTAAAAAGTTACTTTGTCGGAGCTTATTTGTTAGATGCTTTTTAAAAGTAGTTTTTCAATTTTATAAAGTAAAATACATGACATATGACATTTTTAAAGTTTTTAAAAATTTTACACATTATCCTACTATTCTAATAAAACCATTTTTTTTCACATGAACATATTCTTTATCATATAAACAATAAAGGTTAACTATAGAAAAAGTAAGAAATCCGGGTAAGCAAAAGGAAGAAAATTAAAATATACGATAATTTGTCTACCCAGAGAAAATGTTCCAATTGTAAACATGTTGGCAATTAGTCTCTTTTCTATATAGTTAAGTAAATGTATATAGAATACGCATTTTATAAAAATGCAGTTGTGCCATAACCATTGTCGCTAAATTCAATATCTATTTTTTCTTCTAAATCTAGATATGGCTTCACCAAGGAAGTCATGAATAAGTACAAGGTGAGCTGCCTCTAAAAGCGAAAGTTTCTCTGAGTTCAGAAAAGTTGAGTGAATTATTTGAAACTTAGTATCTTGTTCATATCATTTTTTAGATGCATGGCAAGAAAATACTAAAAATGCTGCAAGATGTTTTCTGTTGGCTTCCCCTGGCTACTCTGGTTGATGAGAAAGTCCTGATTCTTCACGGTGGGGTGTCGGACATGACTGACCTCGAGCTCCTGTCTAAACTAGACAGGCACAAGGTAGTGGGTGGACAATGACATCGTGCAATTTTACCAAAATGCCCAGTTTCACTGTCAACATCAATGTCTGCTTCCTGGTATCACCGCCCTTATGTCTATTTGCAGAAGGTCCCTGTTCTTTGACTCCACGCTGGCACAGAGATCCCGTTGGGATCCAGACCTTTGTGAACCCTTGAGCAGAGGTGGAAGAGGGGAGGCCAGCAACATTTTCAATAGCTCCCTCCAAAGCTCCTCATAAAATCCCCTTCCCAAGTCTCCACAATCTCAACCCTTTCACATTCTTGACAGAGAGGGAGGGCCCCAGGTGGTATGGAACCAGCTCTCAGTATCTCCTTTGCCTATTCTGCAGGTTGTGTGGCACTTCATTTTTTTTTTTTTTTTTTTTCAATTCAGACATTTCTAGTCAGCTGCATCCAGGGAGAGATAGCGAGTCACAATTGAGCAGATTATCTCATGGGAAGAATCGTGTTTCATTATGTCAACACTGGAGAAGTGGGAACTTTGGGAAACAATACTAGAGGACAGTGTATTTTCTGTAGTTTAGCAGGAAGCCAACTTCCCAACAGCTGGTGGGCAAAGCTCTGGGGAGGGGGGTGTAGTGATCTGTGCAGAGTCGGGGACCACGTGGGAGGAAAACACAAAGAAAACTGGGCTCTGGGGTCAGTTATCTGCATTCAGTCCCGGTACAGTCTTGGTATCTCTGTGCCTCAATCTTCTCTCTACTATAACCAAGGATGCTCTCTCATAAGGGTGTGAGGGTTAACCAGTTAATTTATATAAAACTATAAATGAGGATGCTATTTCATAGCAGTGGCCTCAGGGTTCATCAATTAAATCATGTGACGTGCCCCAAACAGCCCCTATTTGGAAAGGGCTCTCTGTATATTAACAGTGACATTCTCCTTAAGAATCAAAGCTAGGGGTATCTCTTCAAGCAGATAATAGCATCCTTAAAATGAAGTTACCTGAGGGTGGAAGGGGTGGGACTGTCTGGCCCTCCATGTGAGTCGGCAACGAGAAGAGCAAGAGGTGGTTATGAGTCTGTTCATGTTTTGTGGCCTTTCACTCTCTAGGCCCAGGGCTGGAACTGCCCAGGAAACAATTCGCGCTTGTCCAGTGTTAGAGAAAAGCCTCTGTTCTACGCTCTTTGATTTGGGTTCCCCTTCGAACATCATTCAGGGTCTGCTGACCCCCTCTGAGTGTCCTTTGTTCTTGCCCTAAGCCAGTCCACACTCGGACATGGCTTTCTGGTGTCACAGCCCTTACGTCTATTTGCAGAAGTTTCCTGTTCTTTGATGATGCGCTTGCACAGAGATCCTGTGGTGAACCAGACCTCTGTTACTGATATCCTCGTGGAAGTCCTGTCCCTCAGTTTTCACTGTGGCACTCAGGCCTGCCAGGAATGGCTGCTCGACACCACAGCTCTGCTCTGTGGCCTGACCCCTCCCTGTCCTGTGATCAGAATTCTTTCTGTGTGTGTCCTCTGCGTTCTCAGCCTGGTCAAAGCACCCTGACGGCTCTGAGTCAGTGAAAGGGACCTTAATCAGTCCTTCTTCCCACTTAGGCTGCAACAAGGTGATCCCTTCCCCTCCCCTGTCCTTCCTCAACGGGTGAGATTACAGGTAAGACAGGACAACCTGCAAAGGCGATCCCACAGCAAGCGTCAGGTTTCTCCTCTCACACCAGTTCTCAGCCATAAGCTGCATCTCCTCTGCTTTTAGAATCTGAGAAACAGTGGAAAAGTCAATACGGCTCACCTTCCTGAGAGAGGGGTGTCCTTTCTCACCTTTGTCTTAAAGTCACTAGGTTCCCAGAGAGAAATCACGACACAGGTTAGCATTTATCAAATTATCTGTGGTGAAGGACCAGGTCTTATAAATTTCCTGTTTGTCAAAGTGTAATACTTTTGTAAAATACAACATACATAATCCATGTACATATGAATTACCAGAAAAACAAAATTCAAACAAAAAGTATAAACCCACTGGTCATGTGCTTGGATTTCATAGCCACATCAAATGGCTATAAGAATTTCTGAAGGCTCACTTTCAAATTCTGCGTCTGTCTTGTCCCGAGCCAGAACAACTGCTCACCACCAGCGCTGCTCTGTGGGCCCCGGTGTGAGGAGCGCAGGCATGACGCCAAAGCGCTACTCAAAAAGGACCTCTGGCTTCACTCACCATCTGTGTGTTTTCTGGGCATTTGTAGATTGTTTCCACCTTGAGGTGCAAAACAAGAAAAGAGAACGAGAAGCAGCTGGAGGAGAAGGGAAGCGCCAAGCAGGCGAGCTCTGCAGGGAGACCCTCCTCGTGGTTTCTCCCCCAGAGTCGCTCCCTCCCCTCTTCGCCCCTTCGCCTCAGCTCCCACCAGACCCACAAAGCTGGACGCTCCTCCAGCGTCCCCTGCAGTGGCCCCCTGGACTCCAGATGGCTCTCCTGGCAGGCGAGGCGCTCCGTGGACCTGGAGCTGGAGAGGTGCCGGCAGCAAGCCGGCTTCCCGGTGATCAAGGAGAAGGAGGAACCCTGGCTCTGCAGGGCAGAAGCGGACCCTGAAGCGGGGGAGCTGCTGGAGCCCACGCAGGAGGAATGGCGGCAGGTGGGTGTGGCCTGGTGCTGCTCCATAGAATTTGGCTGCGGTCAGGAGGGACCAAGGATTTAAAAGAACAGATTAAATCTCATCTTTCCATGTAAAGTCAAGATGGGTTTTTTTTTGCCCCTCTTTCTCTATCCCTAGAGTTAGAACATCCCCAAAAGATGTTGGTATTTGCCTAATGACTCATATATTTTAGAGTTTTAGGAAGAATAGGAAGATGTCGCAGGTAGTTCTATTGCCCAAGGAAGCTGGGTTTAGTAACTGGCATCACTGAGGTAAAAGATAAGCCACAATTTCTTGGCTGCTATTATATGGGTTTTTTGTTCATTTGTTTTTTAACGTGTCAGAAAGGTGGCTGCTGTAGCTCAATGGCAAAAGGACTGTATCAGTAGCTTCTGTCCTGTGTTTCAGGCAATCAAAGGCTTTTCCAAAATCTCCAGAACTGTGTCACATGGCTACTCCTAGCTGCAAGGAAGACTGGAAAATCAAGTGTTTAGCTTGACACATTACCACCCAGACACCCAGAGATTTGTTAGCATGGAAAACAGATACTGAGGAGGTATTCAAGGTGCCTGCCAAAACAGAGGCACACCTGGTTTTCTTGCACTGCACTTTATTGTGTCCCACGGATGTTGATTTTTCTTTTTTTTTAAACCAATCAAAGGCAAAACCCTTCATCAGCAAAAAGATTACAACTCTCTTCATTGTGGTGGTCTAGGACCAACACGCAATGTCTCTAAGGAGGACCTGCAGCTGACTTGGCAGCCAAACAAAGGCACATTTTGCTAGGGCAAGACTGTGGCAGGGAGACCCCTTAAAAAACTGTTATTGTAATCCAGCCCTGGCTGGTGTGACTCAGTGGATTGAGTACTTGGCCTGCAAACCAAAAAGTTGCTGGTTCAATTCCCGGTCACATGTCTGGGTTGAGGGCTGAGTCCCTAGTTGGGGATGTGCGAGAGGCAACCGATTAATGTATCTCTCACACGTCGATGTTTCACTCCCTCTCTTTCTCCCTTCCTTCCCTTCTCTCTAAAAATAAATAAATAAAATCTTAAAAAAAAAAAAAAAAAAAAAAACCTCTGCTATTATAATCCAAAGAGGATGAAGATGATGGTCTTGTGTAATAGTATTAATAGAATTATGTGAACATGCTGGTACTCAGCCGTTTTGACCAATAAAAATGTCAATTTTTAGTGGTTCATCCAATAACAAAAAGAAAAGAATTCAGAATTTTTGGGGGCTCAACATTAGTAGAACTTGCTGAAGGATTGGATGGAGGGTGTCGAGAAAGAGGTGGAGTTGCAGCTAACTCCTCAGAGAAAGAGATGGTGAGTTTAAGTTAATATTCTCCCTGAGAATATATTTCTCAAGAATAGAATTCTCAGGGAGAATATAACTTATCAACATGACCTTCAATATCAGCTCAGAACCAACTTTTTAAAATACAAGCCTCTTGTTTTGCAAAACATGACTTAATAATAATGTACTAATATTTACACATCAAATGCATTTTCCCCTTTAAAGTACATTTAAGAAAGTATTAGGTGTCATCAACCAAAATGCATCCAATTATTTTGTATGAGTTGGGTAAAACTGGCAGTCAGTGTTTTCCTGAGCAGTAACAACAGACTAGATAAGAATCTGAATTGCTAGAAAAATTGCTCAGCTCCTATGCAAATTCCTTTAAAAATTCTGAAATTACTTTAAGAAATAAAATGTCCTATTGCACTTTCCCAAGACCACATCTGGGCCCTGCAGATGCTGCATGAGAGATGCCCTTGTCAGCCCCAGGACACCTGCCTTCTCTTTGGGGCAAATGTCCAGGAGCCTGCAGTGCTGGTGCTGACTGACAGGGGTACTGGCCAAGACCAAAGCTTCTGTCAGAGCAGCTCCTGTTTTAATCTATGCACTGAGCTTCCAAATAAGATTTATTTTCAAGAAAGTAAGTATATGTTGTCAAACAATGTGCACATACATCTGCTCATTTTGTGAGTAATAAAAAAATTGGGAACCACAGAGGTCCAAAAACTATGTGTCAAATATCGATTGCATGAAAATTTATGCACTCATTTCTAGTCAAATATGTTTTTCTTCTTTGCCTCCTGCTCTTCCTCCTCTTCTTCTTCTTCCTCCTTTCACAGGAATAACTCTGGATAAATATGGGTCTAGTTTTTAGGAAAGACACCGTCTCTTATCCTCTCCAGGTCGTAGATATACTGTGGAGTGATCCCATGGCTCAGGAGGGCTGCAAGGCCAACACCGTTCGAGGAGGAGGCTGTTATTTTGGGCCGAATGTGACAAAACAGTTGCTGCAGAAATACAACCTGCAATTCCTGATCCGCTCACATGAGTGCAAACCCGAAGGCTATGAATTCTGCCACAGCCGCAAGGTGGGTGGACCCTGTGCAGTATCACAAGAGTATTCGCCATTGCTCCCCCAGGCCTGGATGGGTGCAGGCTTTTCACAGTCAGTTGTGCCTTGTATTTGTTATCCACTTACTCAAAGTAACTAGGTCCTTTACAGTCATTTATCCTTGAATGTAATAGCCTTTTTATTTTTTAGTTATTGTTCATTCTATTATAGTTGTTCCAATTTCCCCCCTTTTGCCGACCTACTTCCCCACAGTCAATCCCCACACCATTGTCAATGTCCATGGGTTATTCATACATGTTCCTTGACTAGTCCCTCCCCCTTCTTTCCTCCAATATCCCCTTTTCACTCCCCTCTGGCAGTTGTGAGTCTATTCCATGTTTTCATGTCTCTGGTCCTGTTTTAGTGGTTAATTTATTTTGTTCATTAAATTCTTCTTACGAGAGAGGTATATGGATTTCTTCTCAAGATACAAGTTACTGGATTTCCAGCCAAGATAGAAGCGTAGGTGGACACAACGTGCCTCCTCTCACAACCAAAATTAAGGACAACAAAAGTTTAGAACCAAAAAAAAACAACCAGAACAGCTAAAAAATTGAATTGTATGGAAGTCTGACAATGATTCACTCAGACCGGTAAGAGGGGCGGAGTCAACAGCCAGCAGAGAGGGGTCACGGCAGGAAAAAGCAGTGGCTAGTGATCCCAGATGCGTAGGCGGCGGTTGGCACACCCCAGGCACACAGGTGGTGGTTACCAGGTACAGGGAGGCAACGAGCAGACCAAGCAAGGTGCACAAGGTGGCTGACTGCAGTCACACATTCGTCCGCAGATAAACCAGGTGAAAACAGGCAGTAAGACAGACTTGCGCAACACAGGGCCCCAGTGCCTGGAAATAAAGCCTAAAAGCACCGATTGAAAACACTTGTGGGGGTTGAAGTGCCAGGAGATACTCCCAGCCTCACAGGAGAGTTTGTTGGAGAGACCCACAGGGTCCTAGAACGTACACAAGCCCACCCACCTGGGGAACCAGCACCAGAAGGGCCCAATTTGCTTGGGGAGAGCAGCAGAAGGGACTGGAATCCGGGAGAGGGCAGAGCAAGTGCCATTGTTCCCTCTTGGACCCCACCCCCACATACAGTGTCACAACCCAGCAACTGAGCTGCCCTGCCCTGGGGAACACCTAAGGCTCCACCCCTCACTACCTAACAGCCGTGACCAGATGAAACAAAAAAACAAACAAACAAACAAACAAAAAACCACAACCAAAAATGGCTCAAATGGGAGAACAGATCAAAGCCCCAGAGCCGATTTATCTAAGCGACCAAGAGATAGCCAACCTATCAGATGCACAGTTCAAAGCCCTGGTGATCAATCAGGATCCTCACAGAATTGGTTGATTTTGCTCACAAGTTAGATGAAAAAATGAAAGCTACAATAAGTGAAATGAAGGAAAACATACAGGGAACCAATAGTGATGGAAGGAAAACTGGGACTCAAATCAATGTAGTGGACCAGAAGGAAGAAAGAAACAACCAAACAGAAAAGAAGGAAGAAACAAGAATTCAAAAAAATGAGAGGCTTAGGAACCTCCAGGACATCTTTAAATGTCCCAACATCCGAATTATAGGGGTACCAGAAGGGGGAGAGGAAGAGCAATAAGTGGAAAACTTATTTGAACAAATAACAAAGGAGAACTTCCCCAACCTGGCAAAGGAAATAGACTTCCAAGAAGTCCAGGAAGCTCAGAGAGTCCCAAAGAAGTTGGACCCAAGGAGGAACACACCAAGGCACATCATAATTACATTACCCAAGATTCAAATGAAGGAGAGAATTCTAGAAGCAGCAAGGGATAAGGGGACAGTCACCTACAAAGGAGTTCCCATCAGACTGTCAGCTGATATCTGAAAAGAGGCCTTACAGGCAAGAAGGGGCTGGAAAGAGGTATTCCAAATCATGAAAGTCAAGGACCTACATCCAAGATTGCTCTATCCAGTGAAGCTGTCATTTAGAATGGAAGGGAAGATAAAGTGCTTCTCAGATAAGGTCAAGTTCAAGGAGTTCATCATCACCAAGCCCTTATTATATGAAATGTTAAAGGGACTTATCTAAGAAAAATAAGATAAAAAATATGAACAGTAAAAAGACAGCAAACTCACAGGTATTAATAGCCAGACCTAAAACAAAAGCCAACTAAGCAAACCACTACAACAGGAGCAGAAACACAGAAATGGAGATCACATGGAGAGTTAGCAATAGGGGAGTGGGAGGAGGAGAGAGGGGGACAAGGTACAGAGAACAAGTAGCACAGATGGTGGGTAGAAAATAGACAGGGGGAGGGCAAGAATAGTGTGGGAAATGTAGAAGCTAAAGAATGTATGACACATGGACATGAACT